>CATIWK010002086.1:0-23963 GCA_949634005.1 Mallotus japonicus | reverse complement strand
CACATATTTATAATTAAAAAATAAATTAGATGAAAAAATAAAATATAAAGACTCTAAAGTGATAATAATAAATAGAACTATATAAGGGAGAGACTTCTATGTATAATAGAAAACTTATCAATACTAAACTTATGTTTTCAATTAATTATAAATTTTTTACCTTACAAAACTTACTAGTACTAAACTTATGTTTTCAATTAATTATAAATTTTTTATGTCGATTAAATTTTTTTATAATATTTATATCTTACTTTTACTGTAATTTAGTTTTTTTTTTATAGATTGAAAATATATTTATAATTCTAGTATAGAAATAAAATTAGATAATAAAAATTATATTGTTCAATTATATATTATTATTAGTTTGAGTAAAAATAAAATATTTTATTAACTTTTCTTACATAAATGTAGATTTTATCTTACAAAATAGATTTTATCTTTAAAAAATTAAAATTAAATAAAATTCTTACATTATTACCTTTTTTACCTATTATTATAGGTAAAACTACTAAATAACATGGTGTCATCATGACACTATAAAATTTCCCTTACAAATGGGAGGGTTTCAGGTTTCATGTTTATCTCTCAATAACGCAATTTTAATGGGTAATCAATCCATTCAGCCAAAAGATAAGATTCCTTCCTCTATTATGTTAGCACATCTACCATTTCCACAGTCCAGACAATGGATTTCCATTCGGACCAATATATATGATGTCCAATCTTCCTCCACTTCTCTTTTCTCAAATTCAATCAAACCAAAACATTTTCCATTTTCTACACTTTTCTCTTCTTCTTATCTAAAAAACAATCTGTTCCCATCAAAAAGTGAACAACAAATTATATGCCTTAAGTAAAGTATTGTAAGTGGTACACCTCATATGCATTTGCGCTAATTAGAACCAAATTCTTTTTAATAGAAAGTTCTTAATGATTTAAATATTGATAACGATGATAGATTTTAAATTCTATACTTTAAAATATTTTAAAAAAAAAAAATTTTCACTTAACTATTTTTTTCAAAAAATTTAACTTTAAATTAGTAATGTCAAATTTTCACATTTGTCCATGTTTCACTAGCCCGCTCCAATATAAGATAGTTGACCTTTGTTGGAGAGCAGCTGCTCACTTAAACGACAAGTAATAATGGTGTCACTTTTGTCTTGAGAAGCAAAACCTCTTCTTTTATTTTGTTAATCAACAACACTCCTCCTCCACAACCTTATCTTTCAAAAGAGAACAAACAAAACAAGTAATTTTAAAAAAGAAAAAAAAAAAAACAAAAGCAAAACCCATTATCACAATGATATGATATATCATGTTTTTTCTTTTCTTGGTCCAAAAGGTGAAAAGGAGGGAAAAATACAGGTACATTAACCTTATTCGCATTATAAACAAAATGAATAGAACTTAGACACCACGTAGGGGCTATATTCAATCTTGAAATCTCCAGAATCTAGACATCTGTAATTTTCTTATTTTACTCGAGAGAATTTTGGCATTTAGTATCATATTGTGTATGGAAATGTGGTCGTTTTGATTTTGATAATTCTCTACCATAATTTAATTTATTTTTTTAATTATGATTCTCATCAGTATCAAAATTCTGAAATTCGATGCAAACAAACGTTGTTAATGCATCAGATTCAGAGGTATGACAAGACCACGAAAGTGATTTAGTGACTGTTATTTTAATTTTTTTAAAAAATAAAAATGAAATATAAATTTCATTTTTATTAATTTATAAATTTAATTTTTATTTATTTTTATTAAAAATATAATCTAATAGTGCATTTATTGTTTCAAATGACATTTCTCTTAATTAAGATTTTGAATTCAAGTTTTATATATAACAAAAATAAATATTGTAATATTTAATTTTTTTTATAGGTCTATTTAATTCAAATTTTAAAATAGCTAGAATGCTTATAAAATACAGAAACATTATATTAAATGAAAAAAAAAAGTCTTCCTGTGCAGATAGGCTCACCATTTCTATACATATATATAATTAATTAATTAACATCTAGATTAACTTAATTTACAAGTTCATCTCTTGTCATTTTGAATATGAGAGTTAATGGTGTTGAGAGTTTACAATTTATACACTAAATATAATGATATAGATGAACATATATATCTCGTCTGTTGAATTAATTAGATGATGTTCACTGCCTAGAAAACACCTGTATATATATATATATAACCTAATATGCACAACCAAAACATTATCATGGACTGATTAAGGTTTTTCACAAAAACAAAAAACTAATTAGCTATTAATTTTTTTTTTCCAAAAATATATTAAGGGTTTATTTATGTTAAGATTTTGATTGGAATTTCCTGCACGGCATGAGTGTGATCTGGGATTGCATTCATGGAGATATTTAATTATGTATCCATTAATTATAGAAAAAATTCATTAGTTGGCCTTAAACTTTCGTGGTTTGTTTTATTGAGCCCTTATATATTTATTTTGTATTCAAAAGCCCTTAAACATTTATTTGATACAACATCGAACCCTTTTGATAAACATTTCGGTTTTTTTTATAAATTCTACTCTCCGTCAAAAAAGGATTCGATGTTGTATTAAATAAATATTTAATGATTTGATGTTGTATCAAATAAATAGTTAAGGGGTTCGATGTTATATTCAAATAAATGTTTAAAAGTCTTTTAAAACACAATAAATGTATAGACTCAATAAAATAAACCATATAAGTTCGAAAGCCACATAATGAGTTTTTTCTTAATTATAAACTAACAAATAATAGAGACAATGCAATATATCTTATAGTTAAATCTATACATATATACCAAATACCAGCTCAACTTCGAAATAGTCGGAATTCTTATAATTACAGGATACCTGAGCCATTAAATAAAAAAAAAAATCTATACATACATAGAAATATAGATAAGTGTGAATTAATAATAAAATAATTGTAGTGCATGTCTATTAACTCCTTTCAATGTATTTCTTTTCTTTCACTTCATCGTTTTCCTTATCCTATGTATTGTACCTTGCTTTCCCTGCCGCTAACTTGTAAAATAAATAATAATTGAGAGGCTAAATTTGCATAGCTAGCCTTATATATAATCATAATCGTGACATTGAATGGTAATATGATCACGATAAGGATGTGATCTAATAATTCAAGGATATTACGAGGTATAAATTTCTGTTATTAATTTGTAAAATCAAATTTTATTTTATTTTTTTTTTTAAAAAAATTTCTCTTAATATACATTCCATTAATTTATATCTATACATATTAATTAAACGCAGAGTTCTCTAGTTATTATGTTCAAAATTTGAGAAGTATTTATCTTTATAATTTAACATTCACTTTTAAAAGTTTATGTTAGTTATTAAAATTCACAATATTTTTTATAATAACATAAAAAAAATTTATTTTAAAATACAAATTTTCAAATTTTTATTTATTCAATTATTATTATTACTATACAATATTAAAAATATATTTGTACTCTTAATAAAAAAAATAATAAAATAAAATTATTGCAGTAACTTTTTTAATTCTCATTTTATATTTGATTAATTTATAATTTTAATTTATTAAAATTAATTATTTTAAATATATATTATTTGTAGTGGGTGCAAAGTTACATAGTCACACCTATTTATTTAAATTGTTTATTTTTATTAATAAAAAATAATGTTATGATCAATTACGACTTTGATAATGATTGTAATGTTTGTATGGAGACGGCTTGTCGTTGATAATTAAGTTTGGCACATTATGAAATCTTGTAAAATTACTGTAGACAGAAACTGATGATATTTTGAGATGTTTATTTTCCTATAACTATACTCTATCATATATGCTTTTAATATTAAGAACATATATGCTCTTAATATTAAGAACATATATGCTCTTAATTATTTATGATTTAAATAATTACCCTTTAATTATAAATTTATATATACCTTGCTAGTATAGTAGTATGTAAGCATATTATAATATACAATCAAGCCGTATGTAAAGTGCACTGTATAGTATATAATTAATATTTTAAACAAAAAAGTGGTGTGAAACATCAGTGATAAACTGAGCAAACCGAATTATAAACACCCACATAATTTCAAAAATATTTTAGAAATTTAATTCAGCTGGTTTAATTATATTTTTTACAAGTATACAGTACATCACCAAACACCCACATATAAAATATATATAAAATCTTAAATTAAACCTTTGTCGCTCCAATCGGGTCAAGTTTGTACCACGGGACCGTTGCCTCTTGCACTCCCCACGAGATCAGTGTTGGCCCTCCGGACTCGGACCACCATAAATCTCCACAAAAAAATTTCTTTCAGATCGAACTTCCAAAATATTTCTAGTAGAATCATAATTCAGATCGCGATAAAATTCTAATCATTCAACACTATTTTTATTGAAAATTTCACCATTAACACCATTCAATATATTTCCTTCATTATTTAGCATTCTAATGTGAGTTTGTTGTATTAAAATCATATATATTTGGAATTGTGTCATGCATGGATCAATTATTTAATATTTATTAGAATGTGGCAAAAGAACGTAAAGTAGATAAATATATGAACGGTATCGTTATGAATTACAATTTTATTAGGTAGTCCTTTTCTCCGATTAATTATCATCTTATATTTTGGAACAATCAAATAATTTAGAAAAAAATTATTTGACCAAAAAGTAATTTAAAAAAATTTAGACAGTAATACGTGTTAGCGACATGAGACTTTATCCAAAAAATTTATCGTGTGTACACGAATCACTACTCAAAAAATACTTTTCCAAAAGAAACTACGTTGTGGGGGCAAATTTGTAACTTAGATGAGTATTGAGCATTTTGGGAGTTGGTGAGCCATTTGGAATTTGGCCTATAAAAACATAACGTTTTCAAGAAACATGGCAGCATTTGGGGGCTATCAGCTTCAAGAAAACAAGACGTTATTTGCACATCTGCAACTACAACTACAACTAGCAACTTTGCTTATCACACAACCCTACCTTCCTATTCATATACAAAATATACATACACAGCTTTAGCTTCATTATTTCTCATATTTTGTCATCATCTTCCTCCACCACCTCTTCATGGGCTTAGAAAGCGTGGACACTTCTTCATTCATGGCGGATTTCCTCCAAAAATGCGGTGGCTACGCCATCATCGACGGCGGCTTCGCCACTGAACTTGAACGACATGGTGCTGACCTCAACGACCCTCTTTGGAGTGCCAAATGCCTTCTTAGTTGTCCTCACCTTGTTAGAAGGGTATATTCATTATTATTACAATATTGATTGATTTTCTCGAATTTTCATTTTTAATTTTCAGGTAACTCTTTTTTTAGAAAGAATTTTTAGGTAACCTACTTATAATAAATTACTTCCTCTGTTTCTAAATAATAGTCGATTAAAGATTCTTCACATAGATTAAGAAATGTATTTAATATATGTATAAAATACTACCCCTCAATCAATTATTAGTTTTATATAGAATTCCAAAATGAATAGATATCTATTCAATTAATTATCCTATATTAAATAAAGGTAAAATAGGAAAAAAAGTACTTAAAACGCATTGATAACTTAAAACAATAATTATTTAAGAATAAAATTAGACTTCTAAAACGACAATTATTTAGGAACAGAGGAAGTATTATCTTTGGTTGTATTGATATGCATATATGATTTTTATTGATAGCCATTAAAGAACATTAAAAAATATATATTTTTTTTATTAAAATTACATATATAGTCATATATACAGAAATATGTAAATAGAAAGAGAGGATATAAAAGAAATTTTATTTGTCATGGGATTATTATTCATATAATTACTAATACTATAAAATATTAGATGCTAACTATATAAAATATTATCCATTCAAATAATACATATAGCTTTTATATTTATAATTTTCAATTTTTTTTCAAAATTTAAGATATATTGAACGTACGGGTGCACTAATGGTCAAAATATCACTGGCATTCGAGTTTCAGTCCCTACTTACATCTCCTGATTTGTAGTGATATTTATATATATACATAAAAAGATTAGAGTGGCAGATTTCCTTTTTTTTTTTTTTTTTTGACGCGTAGCAGATTTAATTTCAGAACATGTGACGTCTTGTAAGAAGAATATTAAGTTATCTTCAGACAAAGACGTGGCAAAACCTATCTTTTCCAGCTCACTAACATATTTATGGCATCATGTGACTTTCTCTTGACACTTGCTCACTTCCATCCAATTAAAAAGTTCTTTAACATTTTCCATTTAAAAAGTAAATAATTTATCTTTAAAAATATTTTAAGATTTTTTTTAATTTTTTTAAAAATTTAAATGAGAAAATTATTTATAATATACAGTCTATTAAAATTTAATTTATGTCATATATCCTCTCTATTAATAAAATTATTCTTTTTACATCGGTGATTTTTTAAAAATTATTATGCAATTCCATCTCTTTGGGAAAGGAGAAGATTTCATTTATGTTTTTCTTTTAAAAGGGAATGGAAGTAAACAATCCAACTTTTGACCCATTTATACTGTAAAAAAATTATATCGATTGGTGATTGTGTACTTACTAGTCTTAAATAATATATAATTTTGCAAAATTTTTAACGATAAAAATAATCATTAAATTATCCTAAATTGACAAATTATTTAATATCTAAATATAAAATATTTAAAATATACGTGAACTAATTTTTTTTTTTTGGTTGCGTATGCATGCCATGTTTTCTTGGTAAATTCATGGGTTGGTGAATCGACTTTCCTTAATTGTGGCAGGTACACTTAGATTATCTTGATGCCGGTGCAAATATTATATTAACAGCATCTTATCAGGTACTTTTAGTGCTATCCACATTCCTATTCATATCCAGTTCTATCACATTCTTTAATGTTTTTTTCTTAGTTGATTCTGCATGCTTTGGACACTAAAAGTGTATACAATTACAATGTAATCATTATATAGTTATGCAATGCAATGGCTAATCTATCTGAAAAAAAAAAATATATTGTGGCAGGCTACTATTCAGGGTTTTGAGGCCAAGGGATTGTCTACAGAAGAAGCAGAATTGTTACTTAGAAGAAGTGTTGAAATTGCCTGTGAAGCAAGGGAAATTTATTATGACAATTACACAAAAGGTTCTTGGGATTTTTTGGAACATGGAAAGGTTACTAGGCGTCCAATTCTGGTTGCTGCTTCTATTGGTAGTTATGGAGCTTATTTGGCTGATGGATCAGAGTACAGGTGAAATTTCAGTAATTATTTCAACCATTAACAGTATTGATCTTGTGCATATATGGTTTCTCTTGACAATGTCTTAATTGATGTGTTTCTTTTAACAGTGGCAACTATGGAGATGCAGTTTCCATCCAAACATTGAAGGATTTTCATAGGAGAAGGTTACAGATTCTAGCCAAGTCAGGTGCTGACCTAATTGCATTCGAGACGATTCCAAATAAGATTGAAGCAAAGGTATATATTCATTTCAGCACGTTAATTTTGGGGTTTACTTGACAAAATTATCACCAAACTGATCGAAAGATTCTATAACCCATTTGGATTATCCTTTTTGTCTTTAGGCATATGCTGAGCTGCTTGAAGAGGAAGACATAAATATTCCAGCATGGTTTTCTTTCAATTCCAAGGATGGTATTAATGTTGTCAGTGGCGATTCTATCCTGGAATGTGCTTCCATTGCAGATTCTTGTAAGCAAGTTGTTGCTGTTGGAATCAACTGCACCCCTCCTAGATTTATCCACGGACTTGTCCTCTCTATTAGTAAGGTACATTCTTATTTTTCTTGCAATTGATGCTTCATATAATGCAGATTCTCTCATATCCTTCGCTTTCAGAGGTTGGAATTTTATAATGCACTCATATCGTGTATCAAGGAAAAGAATTTCTGTCTGTGTTCAATTAGTCGAGCAATGGAAATAACGCGTCTTGGCTACCTAATCTTGCAGGTTACAAGTAAACCAATAGTGATATATCCAAATAGTGGTGAGACTTATGATGGTGCGCGCAAGGAATGGGTGGTAAATCTCCTTCCTGGATTTCGTTTTTGTTTCAGTAGTGCTTGGTTTGTTTAGATACATTGCTTCATATTAATGTGGGACTGGTGGCTCAGTTCTCCAAAATACAGGACATGCCCTTTTATTTTTTTCTGACTTTCTGTTGTGTAAGTGATTATGAAGATGAGTGATGTTTTCCGCTGCAGAAATCAACTGGAGTATCGGATGAAGACTTTGTTTCATACATAGGTAAGTGGCAGGAGGCCGGAGCTTCTCTTTTTGGTGGCTGCTGCAGGACAACTCCAAATACTACTAGAGCTATATGCAGGGATCTCTCTAATAAATCTTCGCCATCTTTAAGTTCTAAAATCAAGATGTAAATGATCTTGAGCTGAGACTAAGGATCAGAAAAATAGTTGTCTTCGTTTCAACAATAGCCTTGTAACCCTAAGCTTTTCTTTGTTTTAAGGTTTTCTGGGATGATGTAATAACGTCTTGTCTATTTTTCTTGAATGGAATAAACATATTTCAATTTTTCTGGCCTAAATTAGAGACAGAAAAAAGAAATACATTCTTTATTTCTGTTCTTAAACATAGAAGGGACTGAAGAGATACAGATTAAATGGTTTGTTTTTCACTGTTACGAGGCAAAGTACCAATAAGATCTGAACAGAGCAACAAAGACGCCCACATGGGGAAAATCATGTTAATTATGAAAGGAACGTAGAACACAGTACATAAGCTAGTTAGCACCAGCTGCAACACTAAAAAAGAAGGATGACGGACTACCAAAAACAGGAGTTTTTATTCTATTTCAAGTACAGATTATACATTTGCAAGCATGTTTGAGAATTATCTCAGAGGTGATTGACCACCAGTTGCCAGTCCAGATAGTTGCTTCATAGTTCTGGGAAAATGGAGTCAACAAAAGTATGGTGCATAGGGTCTGACAGCCATAGTTTCGCCACATATTGATGAGATGAAGTGCGCCTGTGAATTTCTTCAACAAGCCAGACAGAGGCTTCAGCCTTACAAGGATGAATCAGGATATCCAATGCAGTTTGTTCATCCCCATTGTCGAATTTCAGCTGATCCCACTGTTTTAGAAGAATGTTGGTGAGGTAATGCAGAGGTTGCCCATACAGTTGCTTAATTGATTTCCCCAGTCCTATCCAAGAAGAAAATGGAATGACAGAACCACGATGTGCTGGGATAGGAAGCTTCCTCATATAATCTTGATACATTTCAGCCCTTCTGATCAGCACATCTGAATTGCAACCACACTAACATTGTAAGATCAGAAAGCACAAATAGATTCTCAACATTCAAACAATAAGAAAAACACAAAATACGCAGGCAATTTTAACCATTTTCATCAACAAGGGTAACAAAAAGTAAACTCATATAAGCTCAGATATACAGCGACAAGCATGAAAACTAAAAGCTATAGCATGATAAACTAGAATTCAGGAAAATGCTGAAACAAAAGTTAAATACAATTACAGGCCAAATCCAAATTGGTATAAATATACCTTGAGACGAAAGTTCTTTAAGAGGTTTCTCAAAAACAATCTTAGGAGAAAGCTGCAGCTGCTGCTGCTGCTGTTGCTGTGCATCGTTAACTGTAACATCAGTCTCCATATCACCATCAGAGGAAGAAGAGTCATCAGATGATGAAATAACATCAATCTGTTCACTCCACGGCATTGTCCTCTTCATTCTTGCAAACAAAATATAAACCTGAAGAACAACGGGTGATCATTCAATTTCCACATCGCAATAAACCCAAGAACAAAGCATTCCCATATTGTGCAATCAAGCAGCAAGAAAAGAAAAAAAAAAAACTGATTACAGTGAAAAACAAGCTAAACCAATTTCACAATTCTTCTTCATATCTAATCTTTAAAGCTCAAGAATCAAATTCTAAAGAAATTTCCAAAATTGGCGATGAATACTATGATAATTGCCTGAAACAAAACAATTAAACTAAACGAAACCATTAGCATTAAAAGTGAAAGCAAACCCAATTCATCACTAATCTGGTTTGTATGGTACCTTAGCTGATGAATTGACCGAAAAGAACGAATATTTTTGATCGGAAGGAGTGAAGGAGATGAAGAGCAGATTTAGGGTTTAGCATTCGGAGAGAAACGGAGCTCCTGAATCGAAAATTTACCAGGCTTAGCGAGATGGAAGCAGAGCAATTGAGCAAAAATGGCTGAAGAAGCCAAAACGGTGCGTTTTGTTCATTGGAATTAAATCAAAAGCAAAAACCTACGTTTTGGTCCCTGAACTTATTGCATTTTGTCTAATAAGTCCTTATTATTCTATATGTTTTTGAGTAGTGTCTGTCTGTGTGTGTCTTAAAGTCTTCAAGTTCCACTCACCAGTGAGGCTGACTATTTTGCGGCTTCTCGCTTCTTCTGCTTTGACGATATTATTCTGTGTCACACAAACAAAAATGTCACAGAAACATCAAATTCAGAGACTGTATCAAATATTTTCCTCTCCAAAAATTCCCCATGCCAGTCCTTTCTTATCTAAACCCCTACCAATACCTCTCTCTACTCCTGACTCGCCCGAATCACCCGATCTCCCAGCTTGGCTCCGTGACAATCAAAATCCAGAATTCCCAGATGGTGATTTTGTCATTCCTTCACTCACCGACTGGGTTGAGAATCACAACCTTGGAAATGGCAAAGAAAAATTGCCGTTTCAAGCAGAAGTTAGTGATATTGATAGAGTGAGCGAAGTCTTAAACAAACACTACCCGTCAACGGATAGTGTTGTTCAGGCGTTGAATGAGTGCAGTGTTAATGCAACATGCACTTTAATTTCACAGCTTTTGAATAGGTTTAGTAATGATTGGGTTCCGGCTTTTGGGGTATTCATTTGGGCAAAAAATCAAACAGGTTATGTGCATCCGCCTGAGTTGTATGATTTAATGGTTGATATCTTAGGGAAGCGCAAAATGTTTAGTCTTATGTGGGATTTAGTTAAGGAAATGGAAAATTTGAAAGGGTATATTTCGTTGGTTACTATGAGTAAGGTTATGAGACGGCTTGCTAGAGCTGGCAATTATGGAGATGCTATTGAGGCATTTAGAGGGATTGAAAATTTAGGTATAAGGAAAGATATAGAGGCACTGAATGTACTAATGGATGCATTAGTTAAGGAGGGAAGTGTAGAGCATGCGCAGCAGGTGTTTATAGAGTTCAAGGATTCCATACCTGTTGATTCCCATACTTTTAATGTTTTGATTCATGGGTACTGTAAAGCAAGGATGTTAGATGATGCAAGGGAGATTATGGATGAAATGAGGAAACATGGGTTTCAACCTAATGTTGTTTCGTACACTTGTTTCATTGAATTGTATTGCAAATTGAAAGATTTTCGAAATGTGGACGCAGTTTTAAGTGAGATGCAAGAAAAGGGTTGCAAACCTAATGTGATTACCTATACTATTTTTATGCATGCTTTAGGGAAAGCAAAGCAGGTAAACAAAGCGTTGGAGGTTTATGAGATGATGAAAGAAAACGGTTGTGTGCCTGATGCTTCATTTTATAGCTCGTTGATTTTCATCTTAACTCAATCTGGAAGATTTAAGGATGCTTGGAATGTTTTTGAAGATATGAAAAAGCAAGGAGTTGGTCGAGATTTGTTGACATATAATACCATGATTTCTTCTGCTTGTGCTCATTTACAAGAAGAGGATTCATTGAAGTTGCTTAGAAGAATGGAGGAGGATTCGTGCAAACCAGATATACAGACATATGCACCTTTATTGAAGATGTGCTGCAGGAAGAAGAGAATTAAGGTGCTTAAGTTTCTGCTGAATCACATGTTCAAGAACAATGTCAGCATTGATCTTGGTACTTATGCTCTTTTGGTGCATGGGCTTTGTAAGAGTGGGAAGCTTGAACTTGCTTGTTCATTCTTTGAAGAAATGGTATTGAAGGGGCTGATTCCTAGAGATCGAACATACAGGATGTTAGTGGAGGAACTTGAGCAAAATAATTTGACAGAGGCTAAGGAAAAGATTCAGAATTTGATGTTACAGATAAAAGAGCAAATAACAGTTTAGTTTAGGTTTGAAGGGTGAATATATGAAGCATCACCAAACTTTTACCTCCTCGTGACCATGGTGTA
The DNA here is from genome assembly GCA_949634005.1 of Mallotus japonicus. Classification (NCBI taxonomy): domain Eukaryota; kingdom Viridiplantae; phylum Streptophyta; class Magnoliopsida; order Malpighiales; family Euphorbiaceae; genus Mallotus; species Mallotus japonicus. The sequence continues at coordinate 11,780 of CATIWK010002086.1, read as the reverse complement.
TTTCAGTCTCATCTTCTTTAATTTTAGATGAGGGAAGAAATACCACAGGCAGCCTATTCACTGCAAAACACAATACACATCATTTTTTATGCTTACTATCAGAAATATGATTTTCTTGGATGCTCATCAGTTTGTTTTGGAGTTTTGTTCATTTGGCGAGTAAACTGATCCTGTTTGTTCATTTTTAACATAAATGTTGGACTAGTATTTATTCAGTTTAGTTCACCGAAATGACCACCTTTAAAAGGTTGTGCGGGGGGGGGGGGGGGGGGGGTGGGGTGGAAGAAAGTCACAGCTGTGTGCAAAAGGGGATCTTAAAGAAAATGCTCCCCATAGGTGATTGCTTAACAGCTACCAGTCCAGATGCTTCCTATTTGTGGCAAAATGGAGTCGACACAGTGGTGCATTAGGTCCAAGAGGCAGCCGAAGTTTAGCTACATGATGACGGGATGCATCACGCCAACGAGTTTCGTGAACAAGCCAGGCCAAGACTGAGACTTCAGCCCCTGTCACGCATGAATCACGATATCAATGGGCCTATATCCCCGTTGTTAAATCCCAGTTGATCCCACTCCCACTATTGTAAAAGAACATTGGTGAGGTAATGCGAGGATATCAGTAAAAAATCTTTCGCCTTTTAGTTGTGGGTGTATCTCCATTTTTGTTAAAAATCCTTTTAAAAAGCCATTATATTTGCAGCGTCAGGCTGATCAAAGAAGGAAGACCCCATATTGCTGTACACTTCTACCAACATGCAGAGCATAAATGAGAAAAGAATTATATTTGATTTCAACTAACGTTTCTCTACTATCCAACAAGTTAACGGTAGTACATTACGAGAAGTAATCTACAGATAATGTCTAATATCTTTGGAGGACAATAGAGAACGTGATGTTTTGGGTGATGCCACTCTTGGCTTCTGCCATCCTAGTCTTTCAAGGAACTCCTCAATTAACCTACATTACACAATTGCCCAACTGTAAGATAACAAATAATGCGATGAGCAACAAAATATATCAAACCATACTCACAAGCTGCAGATAGCTTTTTGAGAAGCTGCCAGCTCATGATCTGGAAACGAATCCTCAAAACGGAAACTCAACCAGACATAGAGGTCCAACACCTGCAGTTGTATCAAGAAGGTGATCATCAGAGAGAGAATCTGGTTAGACAATTGAGAATGAACTTGTGCATGTCCTAAACCTAAGAAGCGATTGTAAAACTGTGTCTAAAAGAAGAAGAACAAAGAACTATACATATTGGACACGAATTTTCAAGATGACTTGTCAGATATCTATAGATCTTTAGATGTTAGGATGAAATCAAGAATTTCATCTTTGCAGAAAGGTTCAGCTAATGCACAATAACAGTGCATCAGCAGACAACTACAACAAAATTCCACTAGATAACGGGATTAAGATGTAACTATAAACCAAAACTCTTCTCACTTCTCACTTTACCCAGAATCTTTCAAAATGAATAACTATTTTTTTCAAACATAACTATTTAGTAAACATCAACTCACAACAATTTTTTATTGAAAAATTGTGTGCACATGAAAAAAATTGTATACTCCTGTTTGATGTGGTGGGTAATGGGTTTGTTTCACCTTCAATGTAACGAGACTGCTTGCATCAAGATTCGATGAGAAATGTTAAGGTTTACCAACTAGACAACAAAACTTGTATGTATTCCAACATTGTGTGTTTTCTTCCATTCATCAGCAGGCAAAAATTAGCCAATTTGCATCACATTAAAGAAAAATTGCCCACCATATGAATTTCGAAAATCTCTCTGAATTTGAGTAGGAGAAGAACTAACCTTGTGAATAGATTCAAGTTCTTTGACTGCAGTTTGTGTTCGTGGCACCTTAAGTGTCCCAGGGGTAAATATTTCTTTAAGTCGAACAATGCCTTTTTTTGAATAATTTTCAGCAAACTGATCCATCAAAATGCAATTATTAGAGTCTCTTCTCTGCCAGAACAACACAAATGTTCAACAAGTTTACCTGTGTAAGACCCTGAGATGAGATCTCATCATTCATGTCAACTGGGCTGCATGTAAGGAATATTAGTACATGTAAACCAACTAAAGTATCAAATTTACTTCACTAAATTTAGAGAGTCAAGGATGTCCAAGAAACCAGCCAACGATATATACACTTCAAGCTTTAGGAAAAAGCTAACATTTTAAAATGCTTTCTTGTCAATAGAGAGAAAAAATTTGCTACCTGATACAGAACAGGTACTTATCATTCAACAAAAGTGGCATCTCATCAATTACAGCGGCAACTTTCTGATGTCAAACATATTGAAAAAAGATCAGACAGAACTTCCTTATAAATTCCAAAAGAAGTGGATGGAGAAGAAATGAGACATCTAAAGTTGCAAACAAGACTGCTAAAATTATGCATCTGTATTCTGTAGATAGGAAATGGAATTTAACTAGGTATCAGGATGCATACCCTTACTTCTTCACAGTCAGCAATGAAATAATTTGGAGATAATTTGGCATTCTCTACAAAATGTTCCTGCAGCAATACCGGGGGACATGGGAGGGAAAGGTCAACAGAATATCAAATTGCATGAGAATTGACAAGAATTTCCAATATTTTAGAGGTCTCCACAATTAAGCTAGATAAGGAGCTTACAAACAGCAACATCATGATATTGTTTAAGATCTACACAAAGGTAATGCACATGAAAAAGCTGTAAAATAACGTAATATAGTTTGTTTAGAGCACATAAATGTATCCAATAATTTGGACTGTAAAATATCTCATGGTAATTAAGAGAATTTTTGCTTCAAGATATGCCACAAAGGAATTTAACTCCAAACGCCTTTCTATATAAAGTTAATTATACACCATTACAAGTTGACACTAAAAGATATTTATTTGTCACAATTATCGATAAACAATCTACACATTACTTCTACAGAGAATTTAAGTTTGCAGGTAGTGGAAAAAAAGAAGTCATCAGAATTTTAACATTAACTGAACCAGGACAAAGTGGGAAAATATTGCCATTTTCTGCTATTGAATATGCAAGTATGAAAGGAATTAGTAGTATATAAAGGTAGCAAATAATCCAGTTCATTAAAACCTACCAGTATCTGGTAAAAACCTTTTTTTGGGTGTAACCTTGAATACATGAACATGAGATCAAAGGTAGGAAATAATCCAGCACTCTGTAAGCACAACTTGGAGTGAGAATGAAGATAGTCTAATGTAAAGCTATCACATGAAAAACTGCATAGCAACAATTTTAATCACCTCCAAAGCAGGAGAAGGGGATTCCAATGATGAGCGCAGCAAGGGAAGATCATTTGCATGTAGACAAGTCACTTCCCCATCTGGAAAATTTGACCCATACCTGCCAGCTCGCCCTGCAAACACAATCTACACAATTAAGGGGAAAATATGAATGTAGCAAAACCTGACAACTCGAGAATACAAATAAAACCAATGACATATTAAACCACAAAGTACAATAAGAGCCATACAAGCAGTGACTGTGGAAGTTAATTAGATCACAGCACTTTAAAATATTCTAAACAACAGAGCACAACAAACACATACTATAACCATTAGTTATTGACTAATCCTTTGAATGACTTGAATAAAACAGCAGCAAATTAACAAGATAGAGAAAGCAGGCAAACCATAACTAAGACATTAAGAAGCCCCTGTCTTTCTCTGTGAAATTTTAAATTAAGTGCAATGCTGGCTATAAAGGCCGAATTTTTTTGCAAGCATGCACAAACATACCTGCTATTTGTTTAATCTCTGGTACTGTTAGATCACGCATCTCAACACCATCAAACTTTTCCATTGTTGAAAATATGATTCTAGAGATGTTCAAGTTCAGACCCATCCCAATGGCATCGCTAGCCACAAGAACATCAAATTCACTGCTGGAATCATTAAACATTGTTGCCTGCAATCCTATAGCCCATATTAATCAGCCACTCCAGTTATTTTAGAAATTCAGAAGGAATAACACAGATATTAATCAGCCACTCCAGTTATTATAAATACTACAGAAGGAATAACACTGACAAGTTTTCACTAAACTGCATATAATTTCAAAATCTAAAATCATAAACCAATACATATTTTCAGTGAAATAGTAATTTTCCTAGAAGCATTAGAAACTACTTTAAAGATAAGAAATAGCTTGAAGGGTTGAAGATAGATTGTGCCAAAGAAGACTTCATTGAGTGAAGATCAATTGCACACTAAAAATAACAATTAGACAAAAAAAAATCAGAAACATATCCAGAGAATGTCATGTGAGAATGCACACTTGAAATTTAGAAAACTCTCTCTCTCTCTGTCTAACTTGGTAAAATATGAAAATTCTCAAAAGTAAGTAAGTAAGACCATGCACCTGTCTTGTTCGGGTTTGTGGTGGCAGTGAACCATAAACTACAGAACAGAGATGCTTTCCTGTACTTTCAATTATTTTCTGGAAAGGGAGAAAGAGATAGAAATGCAGTTAGAAAAAGAAGCTCAATTAGAAAAAGAAGCTCAACAACCAAAGAAATGTTATATATATGTATATCTAACAGTTAAGTATCGAATAACATGCATGGAATCAACTCCACCAAAGGGCAACTAGATTTAATCCAAAATAAAGATTATCCAAAAGCAAGATCACAACATTCTGTTTCCAACGGAATATTATCAGACATGAAGATTAATGGACGGCATAAAAGAAAATACTGAAAATATGCATGAACCGCATGTGGGAATGGGCAAGACAGTGTATGCATACTCAGATTCACCTGAAGAGGACAAGCTGAAAGAAGAAGAAGAAGAAGAAGACTGAAAAAATCGAAATTATCACTAACCTTCAACTTGTATATTTCACGACGTGAAAATGATACAATGCAATCACCAGTTTTTATATTAGAAAAGGATCCGAGAGGCCTTTCTAATGCAATTAATGGCGAAAGTCTCTCATAGTATTCAACCTGGTTCATCACGACAGACAGAAAATGCTTACAGATTTCAGCAACATTATGTTATATAAGAATTTCATTAAAAAAATGAGTGTCTAACGAAAGAGTCAACTACTTGTTAACTACAAGTTTGCATACAACAACAGATGTGATTTTCAAAATATGCCTCAGTTTTCAGAGAATTTTGAATCACTTAAAATGGAAGTCACACAACTCTGATTTATATCACTAAAACATTAATACAAAAAAAATTCACCCGCATGAAATCGGAAACTTTTTTAGAAAGCAGTTTCGTAAAGTTAGGCAACTAAAAATGGCAAAATGCCATCACATTATCTTCTCAATTTATCTCCAATATATCCTTTCATAAGATAGAATTGAGATCACAGTGTAAATGGTCCACACAGTTGGAAAATTTCATCCAACGGTGGAAAACCAAATGACTAATATTACCTTGAGAAAACAAATAGAAATAGTTGTGCAACTATGCATTGGATGCAATTATTTTACCTTGACAATATCGCCAGTCACCTTTAATATTTCCTCAATAAGAGGAACAGCAGCTGGATCTCCACAAAGGTGAAGTTCATCAGCAGAAATTCCCAACAGAGCACGTGTAAATGAGAAACCTCTCGTCTTACAACCAATCATCTGAAGAAAAACTGATAGAAGAAGAGATTAGAAATCCACTAATTCTCAACAAAATGTCCAGCACTCTTATCTGGAGGTCCCCTACAACAACTGTAATTTGCAAATAAGCTCTAAGGGCTGCATTGACTTCAAAAGAGAGCACCAGTTATTGTGAAATGAAAATGGTAAACCTATTACTTAAAGAGTGTAGAAAACTAACCAAATGCAACTTACTATTTTGAGTATATATTAAAGTTAAAGACCTATCCCCCTTCCTCTCATGACACTGTTATTATAGAGTACGTATATACATACATGTAAGGAACATTTCATATTAATTGATTACAGGACTAAGAGTAGCTATTACAGTAAAGGACATCTATATTTTATTTTGCATCTCAACTGACAATAGGAGCCTTGCATTTAAATAATGAGATAAGCAACAAAATAACTCTTCTGATCAGACGAAGAAAGAAACCTGAATTTCATCAACAACAGCACAGCTGTAATCGGAGGTTACATCAGCCATTTCAACGGTCACAGCCTTGTGCCTTGCACCATCAATTTCCTCCCTTTCCTGTCCTGTAATTAGGTCACAAGGAACTTGTGCCTTGTTCAACCTTTTGGCGACCTCCCATGCTAACAACCTCAAAGGACCGCAATATATTCCTACCAAGTGACAAAGCCAATGCAAATCCATGACCAACATGTTTATCACTCATGCCTCATGTACTCCATTATTACTGCCTTCCAAGACGTTTAAATAATAACAGCAATGGAAATCATAGTGAAAAGCTGTATTAATATACCAGAAGGGCATGACTCCAATCGTTTCAAAGCTTGATGTGTTTTACCACTATTTGTGGGGCCCACATGCAGAAAAACATTCCTACGCTTTCTCCGAGCATTTGGATACCACGAATGAGGAGAACTGAATCAATAAAATATCCAGTTAATAGGATGATAACCATATGAACGAAGGTACAGGTACTTCCGGACTAGCATCTATTTGAAAAACGTGCAGTTAACATAAGTACTTCAGTAGCATAAACAGAAAGAAATCATTCATAAAGCACTACTTGAAAGTAATATCTATTAGAGAGTCCAAAATGTTACTGTCAATCCACAATGTACTATAAATAGTAATAAAACTGCATCAAACCAAATCATCCAGAACACCTTTCAAGCTCATATGAATGAATTACCCCACATACTTCACATTTCATAATTCATCTAAACATAAAACTAAAACATTTCAATTAAAAACCATGGCAAAACAAGATGGCCACGAAGTGACATATTATCAAACACAGATAGTTCAAATTTCTAAAATCACGAAGCAATTGCATACCCAACAAACAATAATAACTAAACTGCTTACGTTAAGTCTGTAAAATCAATCTTTGCTCTACGATTGCAACTGCTGTATTGTCTCGTCACATTGCAAACACCAAATAAAGCTCCAATCTTCAATTCAAAATTCAGCTGGAACGTCTCCACATTCTCTGCTATACAATACAATAATAATAAAAAAATCCATCTTACGTATAAAATGATCAAACACGACAACCATTTAGCGACCAACAAACAAAAAAATAATAATAATAATTGAACCTTTTAGAATGCGGGAAATCCCCAAAGTTGAAACCTTTCTATGTCGACAACGAAGTAATAAAGAAGCCATTTTTTTTTACCAAATTATTTCTCTATCTTTGGCGACCAAACCAATTATTTCGTATTCAGAAAAAATAAAAAAACAGAAACATGGAACACGAAGTGACTCTCTGTCGTGTAATAAAGCAATAACGAAATCAAAGGAGAACCATAACTCAATTCTTGGAGATCAACATGCTGTTGAAGAAATCATACTGCGAAAGAAAGGAAGAGGATTTGCAAATCTCAAACGTGTCCCTTTAGTTTTATGTTATTCTTAATCTAATCCATACTTTCAAAACATTTTGCAAATACATCCTTTTTTATTCAAAAAAGAATTAGGGTTGAGTATTTGGTAAAGATTAAAGAAAGACCCTATTCTGATTCAAATGGGTTTATATTGAGAATTGATCAAAACCCTGAAATTGTTCTGTGATGGGCTTCTGTTATTCAAGCTGAAAAGATCCATGCCCATTATAGTGATGACTTCTTCTAATCTTGGTCCAAGCATGTTTCGGTTCTGTTCCCTAATCTTGCGTCTGAAATGTGATTTTTGTGGTCTTGAATGCTATACCATGCATTTTTATTATGTTAAATATAAGATTTTTTTTTTCAAAAAATAAAAAAATAATAATTTAGCTTTTAAATATTTAATTCATAGAGCTAGTAGTTCAGTGATGATACATACAGTATATCTCGTAATATTAGAAGTCAAAAATTTAATTCGAAACAGTGAATTTCTCTTAACATCCCACAAAAATATATGTAAAGTACAGTATGTCCAATAACGGTAACGTAATAGGTCAAAATTTTAATTTGAAACAATCCATTTCTCATGCTTTTTTTTTTTATCTAAAGATTTGTTTAGAACTTTTGATTTAATTATCAATTGGAAAATAAGATGATAGATAATTATTTGAGTTTATCTTGAACCAAAGCATATGATTTTTATAATAACAATTCAATTTCAAGGCTACCCAAGATTTGATAATAAAATTATTATCAATTTCTTCCAAGCATCAAATTGTCTAATAAATTTAATGTTACAAGAAGGGAAAAAAAAATTATTTGTCTCACATTAACATAACAAACAAAATCTCTTCTTTATGTAGAGACAATTTTTATTTGATCTCTTTTGCTAAATCCAATGCTTTATCAAAGGGAATAATTCCAAATAATTAACACAAGATTCATCATCAATAGTTTGGATTATTATGAGAGTGACATGATAAAGACATTTAAACCTTAATAACTATAACCTGGCCCATATGGTTGAGACATTGTTTGGTGTGCTTGGCAATTTCATGAGGTTGGCCTAACTATAGTATCAAGAGATGGGATAGGATTTCGTTCAAAAAAAAAAAAAGAGATGGGATAGGATTGAGTGTGTGTATATATATATATATATATATATATATATATATATATATATATATAAATATGAGAGTCTGCCTGAACTCGCTAAGTGCTCCTCGCCCTAGTCGACCAAGCATCACTTAGCTTCGAGTGAGGTTCCAACTCCCGTCTTTTTTCTGCAGGGTTATTACACCCGGTCCTAAATTATTGGTGAGGCTCTTTCGGCTCTTAAGGTCCCAAATTGTTCTTAGGTTCGATCCATGGCACCATCAAGATTAATTTTTGATTTATCTCATAGGTGGGATTCGCAGAATAATGCTTCCTTCTTCTCTAACACTAACAAATAACAATCATGATCCATAGAATACTAACATGCGACACCCTAAAAAAACTCTGCTTATCAATCAATGAGTTAAGTGTTAACTGAACATTAAGTGCTATAGATAGCTTCAAGGAGAACAAGAACTGAAAAGGACAAAGGAAAATAAATAAAAAAGCCAAAAACATTGATGATTTGATAGGCAATTTGGAAGGTGATATAATGCACTAAAAATGTGAAGGAAAAAAATAAAATAAAATAGAGCAACCACCACACATATGTCAATGCAGGTGACCTATAGCTAAACTATGCAATGCAAGTGACTGATGAGTGGTTCTCATGACCCATTAGTTCATTTTCTTTGATTTTTGATTCCCCCTTGTCTTGTGAACCTCCTGTAAGTGTAACTATCTCATCACACCCTTATTCAATGCATAAATGACATCATTCAATAAAGATCTTTCATTAATATAAAACCTAGCTAGCCCCACCCTAAAGAAAATTACAAATTTTAGGGTTGGAAATTGCATCAACGTTGACAAATTTTCTAGTTTGTTTTGCTTTTAAAATGGCAAAATGAGTAAAACACTATTAGGGTTGCATAATAACGCATAAGATACATAAAATTTCATTTAGTTATCAGTTTTTTGTGGATATATGAAAAATCTCGAACCTGAAATTTCCTAACCTCTCTCCCCATTATAATAGTTAAAAAAAAGTTGTGTTTCCTTTGGCAAAAAAAAGGAAAATGATCGAAACAAAAACATTTAAGAAGTTTAGCGAATTGGCAAATTGTAGACTGTTGAAAGATCAAGTTATGAATGATTTGTCAAACTCAAAACTCAAAAAATAAAAATAAAAAAGGGTTATGCAATCAATGAGAATCCAAATTAATAGAGTAGAAAAATTTGGTGGGTTTTCTCTTGTTTAAATTTATAGAAGTGGTCCAAATTTCAGACATTCTTCCAAGGTCTTTCACCACTGAATTATAAGGCATGTATAATTATATATTGACCCCATTTTGGTGAAATACTATCACAACCATGATATACTAGTTGGTCACTTTGTAGTTTGTATTTCATCAAAATGGGGTCAATAATAATATAATAAATAATCATTTTTTGAAAAATGACTTTTATTATGTGCTTAAATTCTAGAATAGAAGCATCCCCCAAAGGATAAGCAATAAATTGAAAACACAACAGCTCCCCCAAAAGGGTTCAATTAATTGTTGGAAAATTGAAAGTTCCCTCCTTAATTTGTGGGATTATTATTGATGATAGGGGAATATATATATATGTAATAAGTCCAAAACCTTCAACTTTTTTTTTTTATCGTAAAAAAGACACACGCTAGAACAATAACAGAATGCATTATTTTCAACTTAAATGTATTTTGTGTGTTTTTTTTTTTTAATTTTTATTGAAGGAATATATATATAGATTAAGGCCTTTATCAACTCAAGAAATCAATTGGTTCAACTAATTGATTTTATAATTATTATTTATAATCATTTTCCTTGGTGGGCAAACTCATGATTAAAGCTCAAAATTAACATCAAAATATGCAGCTTGTTTCACTAATTATTACAACCTTTATTTAGCCTCTAGATCCTAAAAGTTAATAATTGGTTAAGTAATTGTAACAAAAATTTTCATCAATTGCATGCAAAAACCACATCAAATCACGCTACTGACTATACTACAAACATCTAATAGCTTAGAGAATATATATGGACATGCACAACAAGCAATTCCTTTCCTTCCTTCAACAATGATCTATACTTTTTCTTATAGGCAATCCCTTGGAATAGTAATCAAATTTTATCTCAAGTCATGGTGGATTTTTAGAAACCTATTACAATCTTAAATTACTGTTCCTTCACATAAACTTCAATTCATTTATAATTAATAATTTCTTCTGAACCAAGGAAATAAAAAGACAAGGCATGTTAAGTAATAAAAGGTAGGAGCTATGTCTACATCAAAGGCATACATTTTATATACATACCTACGTATGCATGTTGAATCTGTCTGCACGAGAAGTTTATAAAAATACGTAACAATAATCATATATACATGCATTAAAAAAATAATAATAATCTAGAGACCATAAGGGCATGTTATGGATGGATGCTGAAGATAATGACATGTAAAGAAAGGGAAGAAAACTATGCAGAATTTGAAAAATATAAAGATGACAAAGCTAATATTTTGCCTTAAAACGGATACAAATCATGGTAAAGATAAAGAAGAGAGAAATGGGGTCTCAATCCAAAGCCAAGAGAGGGAAGAAAAAAGAAAAGAATCTATAGGAAAATCACCAATTCCTTTGACTGCCTCGTAAATCTTGAATTAAGCCCTTAAAGATTCAACAAAGAAAGAGATTGGAATCGGGGAAGATATGGGAAACAAAAAGAACGAAAGAAAAAGGCAAAGTTAAGGGCAATTGCAAGATGTTTCTTGGGTTTCTTTATGTTTTTTTTGACCTGTTTTGTTTTGATACTCTTACACTATTGTGGGCGGCTTCGTCAGTCCAAGATTGCATTATTAATTATGAAATCTTCTGCTAGCTCTATACTTGTGAAAATCAATTGGCTTTTGTACTATAAACTATAATGGGTAAATAATTGGTTATTAATTATTACTATTATGAATTTGCCATAGGTATATATAGCAAATTATCTTTGCCTTTTAGCACATCACTAAACTACAATTTTTTTTTTTTTTTTTTTTTTTTTTTTTTTTTTTGAGAATGGAGGATTAACCTCTAAATGGAACCGACCCCGTGGCTGGCCCCAGAGGCTACCAGCCCTAGGCGGGTAGCTCAACATTTAAACACCTGAGGGACATTTGTC
>CATIWK010002042.1:0-10764 GCA_949634005.1 Mallotus japonicus | reverse complement strand
GTGTGAATCTTTCAACTTCCCTCCTGAATCCCTCCGTTGGGTTTCGAAAATTTCCCCTCATAATTGCGGGTCTTCTTAGATCCGTTCTTTCATTCTGTCTGATCCCTGGCCTTTCATCATCCCTTCGCAGTCTCCTGTCTTCATCCATCTCAATTAGTTTCATGGCAATTGTCATGACTTCTGAGAAAGTGCGTGGTTTCTTTGTGAGTATTTTATCTTTGAGCTTTCCTAGACGGGTTCCATTCTTCATTGCTTCCACTGCTACCTCATCACTTAAATTTTCAATTTGCATGGCTACTTTGTTGAATCTGTCTAAGTAGCTTCTGAGTGACTCATTGAATTCTTGTTTATATGTCCTCAGGTCGTGGATGCTCTTAGCAGGGGGAATGTTGGTAATGAACCGAGTTCTAAATTTCTCGATCAATTCTTCAAAAGATGATATTGAGTTCTTCGGAAGCTGGTGAAACCATCTCTGAGCAATGTTAGTGAGTGTGCTAGGAAAGACTCGGTACAGAGTTCCATCATTAACGTTCTGGAGAATCATCTTTGTTATGAATGATGACACATGATTGATCGGATCTCCTGTACCATCAAACTGATCCATCTGAGGTAGCTTGAATTTCGGAGGGATTTCTGTATGGTTAATCCTGCTTATGAAAGGTGTTGTTCCTTTTAGAACGCACTCATCCTCCCTCCGTGGTCCTGTCCGAGCTTTGTGAATTTCTTGATCCACCTTCCGAGCTATCTGAGCATCGTCCAAAGCTGGTATACTCGTACTGTATTCTCCTTCTGGATCTTCCCAAGTTTCTTTATCCTTAGAAGGGTCATTCCTGGTTACTGCGGGTGGTATGATCTAGTGTTTGGGTTACTGTGTTTAGATCGGGTGTATTGGTAAATGGAGTTCCTGAGAGATTTGGAAAAGGTATAGATGGGATGGGTCTACTAACTTGGTGTAAAGGAGCATAGTAAGGGAAGTTTGCACCTGGAGTTGCCCATCCTTGAGTAACTCCGAATGGCATGTAAGGGTTGAAAGGAATTTGTGTTGATGGTCCAGCATTTTGAGCAAGAGCTAATAGATCAATTGGTTGGATTGGGGCAGACGGGTTGATAGGAACTGAGGGGTTGATATGGGTTTCTGGCGTTGTGCCTGGCGGGTTAATCTGAGGATCAATGATAGGCAGTGGGCTAGATGTCATGGCTTGAGTTGCTTTGCTCGGTAGTTGATAATGACTTTTGACTCAGGAGATTCCCACAGACGGCGCCACTTGATAACTTGATTTTCGGAACCTCCGAGTCCTGCGGTCAAGTAACCAACAAGAAGCAAGGTGAGATGTAGGGTTTCCCCCACTAACCCTCCGATGCTTAAGTTAGAGAATGTAGGGAGAGTTTTTAGAGAGATAAAGAGAGTAATAGCTAAAATAGAATAGAATGAATATTAAGGGAGAAGGGAATGAGTATTTATAGAGAATGAGATAAACAAACCTAAGAGGAATGAGATTCCTCTTGCTTGTAGGACTTGTCCCATTCGTGAGCATTTACTTCCTAATCTGAGACTCCTTCTCCTATTTGGTTTGGGCTTCCTTTCTCTGCAAGTTACTATTTATTTAGGAAATATATTGAATATAAAATAGGAATATACCTGTGGGGTATGAATGTGAGTATAGGTTATAAAAAATATATACATTATGTTTGTATAAAGTCTTTTGCTTAAAAATAAAATGGTCAACGGTTTTTTTTTTTTTTTGATAATGGTACTTCATTTTTTATTCATTGCCAATCTGGTTTTAAACATAGTTCAAGTTGGTTGTTGTTGTTGTTTTTTTTTTTTTTGAAGCCAGTTCAAGTTGGTATTTGTATATACATACATAATGAAGTTGCGTAGACTTCAATTTACTATTAATGGAGCATTTAGTGGTACTCTAAATGTGAACATTTTAATCAACTTGGCCCAGGTGGTTGGTTGGTTTCAGTTGGAATTTGAGATTTCACACCAACACATTCAAGGATCAAATTTTTTTAGCACTAAATTTAAGGTTATATCCTAGGAAGTTTTTTCTATGACTTGGTTCAGACTGTCTCCTTTTATTCCAGAAAAAAAAAAATTAAGGTTATGTTAAATGAGATCTATCATCAATAAAGTTTCACTCATAATAAATATGATGATATGTCTTGATAAAATATATATTTTATTTTTTACTATCAATTAATAGTCGTAATTTTTATAATAAATATCATGATTTAACTTTGATAAAATATATTTTTATTTTTTATTAACAATTAATATTCGTAATTTTATAAAATACTAACAAACAGTAAACAACTAAACAATGTGATTATCTTAATGAATTCAACTCGTGTTTCACACGGAGAAAAAATTGCTCTTCCCTGCAATAATAATTGAGGTTCAATTTGGAAGCAAAGAAGAGCTTGCAGCCATTGACTTCTGATCAACTAGCAATATTTTAGTATTGTGGGTCATTACAGCCATTGACTTCTGATCAACTAGCAATATTTTATTAGTATGTAACGTGCCTTATGCTAAGTTGTATGCTGGTAGTATTACAGGCGTATTCCTAGTCCTCTTAAAAAGTTCGTTTTTTTTTTTTTGGGTCAAATTGTCTCTTTAATTATAGAAGCTGATTAATTTAATAAAAGAAAAGTTAGTATTTTTTTTTTGTCAAATTGTCTCTTTAATTATATAAGCTGATTAATTTAATTAAAGAAGAGATAAATACTAATAAATATCTTGTGGTTTAAGCACTTTATTATTAGGGATTTGTGATTTTTTTTTAACAAGTTAGTACTTTGTTGTGTTGGGTTTCATGATCCATAACGTAGCAGAAAAACAAAACTTTTAACCACAAAAACCCATAACCCGGATCCATGTAATTCGAACTAAATTGATTGAGAGGGTTTCCAAACACTCACCAAGACGATCTTATGGTAAGATTGTTGGAAGGAAGAGAGGGGGTTCACTCCGGTGACACCCTTCCTCGAGCTTTTCGTATTCCTTTTGTCGGATTAAGACGTCACGAAAAGATTACGCCCTCTACGGTATCTACACGAACAAGGAGTCCAAAGCAAAGTAAGTCTGCTAGAACCTTTGTTTTCACACAACACACAATCTCTCTACGTATTTTCTTTTCACAAAAGAGGTGGAGAAAGAAGGAAGAGAAAAGTGTGGCTTAGCATAAACTTAGTAAACCCTAGAGAATGAGATGTATATATATATATATATATATATATATATACATCCTATCTAGGGTTTCTCTTACCAAAATAGTTTTGGTAAGATTAGACTTCCTTTTCCACTTTGATTCTAATTCCAAATTAGAATCCTTTCCTATTTTATTTAAGTAACTCTTACCTTAAATAAAATAGGATATATATATATATATATATATATACTTATTTACTTATTTATTTAATCTTTCATAGAGATAATTATTGGGCTAATTAACCCAAGTCTGCTTTAGGCTTGTTCTAAGTGTGAGATCCTGTAGGTTTACACAGCGTTGGCAGTGGGCCTAAAATCTCATTTTAGCCCATAAGTCATAATTAGTCTCTAGCAAGACATTATGACTATCCAAGTTATGTGAAGGTCGATAATCCGACATAACCTAATACACAGCGTGTACTATAGTCCTTTTATCACATGATATCCTGATTGAACATAAAGCATGAATTATGTCATCCTTATATTGTTCAATCATATTGTTTCTCAATCCTAAGTAGACTGATACTAATAACTCTTTATCATTCTAGCATGGCCATGCATTTCTCTTCAGTCTAACTCATGGAGGGGCCCAACAGATATCTTCTGAAAATAACTGAGGGAAAAATTTCATCTTAATCACTCACATTCCTCACACAACTCATTCTATATCCAATCACAACCTGTTTTACCATCCGGTTAAAGTATGGTGTAGGGATGTGTCAAAATACATAACTTATCATGCAAGAAACCATGGTGATCTCAGGTCAGAGGACTCAAATATACTACTGTGATGAGAATCACCTATGGCAATAACCCATGTAGTATTCTCATAGTGGGTCGATCCAATACATCATTTCTCTAAATATATACCTATGAGTTTGACTTAATATCTCATATACATGATCAGTAAAACTTAATCATCAATCAACCTCATACTAGTCTTTATTCATTGTTGTTCCCACAACAATAATTGACTAGGGATATTTAGATTAGAATTCAAGTATCATCTAAAAGTTTTACTATCAAGTCACGTACTTGATGATCTTAGTAGAATTAACTAATCAAGGATAATACTAGAATTAGCCAGTAATAATAAAAATGTCTCTTTATTATTAAATAGAAATATGACAAAGTCAAAATATGGCCATTACATAATTGGCCTAGGGCATAACACTAACATGTTGTTAAAAAAAATAATTTAGTACTTTATGATTTCAAATTCATAACATTAGATGACGGAATTTGTTATAACTCATGATTTCTCCCTTTTTAAATATAAAAAAAAATTAGCTTTTAATTTTAATCATGTTCTCATAATTTTAGTATGAATTTGACAATGGTGTTATTGTATATAGTACTTGGAATCAATATGTCATGTAAAAATATGAAAAAAAATATTTCTTTTTATATTTTCTGTTATTATTATCACCTAAAACTATTTTTCTCTTCGTCAAATTGAATTACAATTCTAATTTTGGATGGTTGAAGAGAGAGAAAGCATGAGTTATAAAACACTTTATCACCTAAATAATATGAATATATAAAATCATAGGATACTAAATTGTCAAAAAAAAAAAAAAAAGAAGAAGAAACTGCAGGCTCCTAGTAATAGAACACTCAAATTATAGAGTATTCATTTTTATTTATTCCTAAAAATTTATCAATATTTTTCAATACTATTTGAAATGTTTAAATAATATTTTTATAATTTAAAACAGAACTATTTAATATTTAAATTAGTTAAAAGATAGGATAAGTACACAAAAGTACTCTATGGTTAAACACATTTTCACTTAAAAGCTTGTGCTTTTTTTCTTGACATTTAGAGGTATGTAGTTTCATTTTCTTAATTTAATAATCTATCAACTGATATTATCATTATTTTATAATAAAGTCTTAATATAATATTATTTTTCAATGACAAAAATGTTTAATATGTGATTTACCTTCAATATAACTACTTGGATACTTTTAAAACTATTATAAATTATTTAAAAAATTATTTCTTTTTATTCTTAACAAAATAAAATAATGCATCTTATTTTTATTTATTGTGAGTTTATTTTAGTTAGTTGAATGTTATATTACTTGATAAATAATTGTATTATTAAAAACGCATATTATTTTACTATTAAATCATATTTTTATAATATTATTAAGTAATAAAATGTAAGTAAAATAAAGTCACAAACCCTCATATGTTAAGAAAAATACTACAGTCTTTTAAGTAAAAAAGTCTAACTATAAGGTATTTTATTGTACTTTTACCTAAAAAAATATTTGTATGTTCTACTTTTATAGAATAGTCAATTTATTATAAGTTCAAAAGATAAATTGACAAACTATACCAACTTTGAAAATTATTAATGTATTAAATTAAATATTTATCTGATAAAATCTTGCTTACTCTTTTAATTAATAAAAAAATTAAATTACCTAAATATTAATGGATTATGCAATATGAGATAACTCTTTACTTAAAAAAAAATTAAATGAAAATGAATTAAACAAATCACCTGGAGTGACTGTTTGACAATTCAAAATCTTATATACTTTAAATATATCCATTGTGAATAATAAAATAAGCAATACGTTTTTTTTGAGTGTTTTTAATTAAATATTAAATAATTAATATAAATTTTAATTTGATTATATCATTATATATTTGTCACGCCATCTAATGACCTCATTTGTGGAGAAATTTTTTATTTTATTTTAGGATAATCATATTAATCATTTTGAAAAAAATTGATAATTTTTATAATTAAAATTTGAAATATTTTTCTTATAATTAAATCACCTTTGATTTATGGAATGAGTAAAACAATGTTAAAAATAGTGGTATTTTACCATCATTATTTTTGGCTCTTATTTATCTTACACCTTTTAAGTCATTCTATAAAATTGGACAAGAGTCAAGTTCACTGTTGAGCTCATGGGACATTAAGGGTGTCTATTGGTTGGTTCGATTTGATTAAAAAAAATATATACAAAACCGACTCCAAATGAAATTATTTAAAATATAATTGAACCAAACTGATTAAGAGAGAAAACAGTTGGTTCAGCTTAATTTAATTAGTATAAACTTATTGGGCTTTTGCAATTTTAGACTTACTGAATTTTTATAATTTTACCCTATTTTACTAATATTGTTAAGATTTATAGTTATTAATTTTTATATTTAATTTATTTATTATTTTTATCAAACTGACCAAATTAATTATTTAAAACGAATCTAAATATCTTTAATTTGGATATTTTTAATATTACTTGATTTGGTTAAGAGTTCAATATTTAAAAACTGATATTATTAGTTGTTGACACATGGCTTGCCGGCCCAAGAACGAAGGCCCAATGATGAAAAATAAGCAAAATGAATCTCATAGTGCAAAGCCCAGTCCTTTTCTCTCCAAATGGGCCTGTAGACTAATGGGCATCACTGAGGTGACATCACTAAGGTGACGCCTTAGTGATGAGACAACATCTTAATATACTGAGGTGACGCCTTAACGATGCTGAGCTGTTTTTAAAATAACAGAGAAAACGTTACTAAGCTGAGCTGTTTTTCTCCGTCTGTTAGCAGGGGAAGACGTTACTAACATGGTGGGGAACATGGGGGAAGAGAGGGAGACTTTCTAAGCTGAAAAAAATTGAGAAAAATAAAGAGGGGGCAATCAAAGCATTAAATGGGGGAGGAAGGTGAAACATAAAAACGGAGAGAGTTTTGAGAAGGACAAGGAGAAAAGGGGGGCTGCTGGAAAGAACAAAGAAAAAAAAGAACACTATGTGAAAAAAAAAACCAAAGAGAATTAAAAAGAAGAGAATAGACAATGAGTAAGGAAGAGAGTTCTAAAAAAGAAAAAAAAATGAAGGAAGAAAACACAGAGGGCTCAAAGAAAATAGCTAGGAAGGATTAAAAGCACTTGAAGGAGAACCAGTAGAGAGGAGAAACCTATGAGAAAGAAGGCCTGAGAAGGAAAGGGAGGACTGGTTTTACACTTTCTAGAGCTGGTTGCATTCATATTGAAAATTTCTGACGGCCAAGACAAGGGGTTAAATCAGTGTCAAACAAGTAGAATCCCTTTTACTCATTATTTTCTTTCTTTTTCTTCTTTTATTTCCATGTGCAATAGTTCATATCTCTGCTCATAATTCATTTCCAACCATTGGCATTTTTATATATGTTTTCATAAGAGAAAAGAATATTTAATTTGATTTTTGTTTCAAGTTTGAGCTAAGGCGTCGCCTCACTAGCTTAAGGCGATGTGATTATCGCCTTAGTGACTTTGGGAGGTGCCTCAAGGTTATGGCGTCGCTATTTTAATTTTTCTGCTCATACTCTTTAAATCTATGTTGTTTTTTATTAAATGCCTAAAAACAATTGATGTTTTTTATGATTTTATTTAGGGGAAAATACAGAAAACCACTCTGAGGTTTCACGGTTTTGCACTTTTAAGTATTTTTTTATTTTTTGACAATTTGGGTCATGTGGTTATCGCCATTTGACAATTTCCAGTATATGAGGTTAACACCGTTAAATGAGTCTGACACATTATACGACATAACTAAAAACAATTAAGGTGAAATTACGGAAACTCACCTTGTGGTTTTAATGTTTTGCAATTTTAAGTATGTGTTTCACTTTTGTGTTAATTTTGGTCCTATGTTTATATATGTGTTTCACCTCGTCGGACCCATTTAACGGCGTTAGTCTCATATATTGGAAATTGTCAAATCGCGACAAACACAAGACCCAAATTGTCAAAAAATGAAACATATACTTAAAAGTGCAAAATCGTAAAACCACAGAGTGGTTTTCCGTACTTTTCCCTTTTATTTATCTTTTTGTATCTTTTATTCATTTTAGCAAATGAGAATTTCAATTTGACATGGTTATAAATTTGGTAAAAGTGCATTTGTTTAGGTTGAGTTTAAGGTGTGAC
Organism: Mallotus japonicus; assembly: GCA_949634005.1. Taxonomy (NCBI): domain Eukaryota; kingdom Viridiplantae; phylum Streptophyta; class Magnoliopsida; order Malpighiales; family Euphorbiaceae; genus Mallotus; species Mallotus japonicus. Next base: position 2,604 of record CATIWK010002042.1, on the reverse strand, counting down.
TATTAGATGGTGTCTTTTGGTATGTGAAGTTTTCTTGTTATTGTCCAAATTTCACAGTTGTTTAAATTCTGTATATTTAATTTGCATGGTTTATTTTATTCCTTTCCAAGTGAAGCAAAGAGTTCTTTAGTATTTGAGTAAGTCCTTTGTATATTTCTGCATGTGTGCTAACTCATTTAGTTTAAATTTAATTAGTTTATTTTTGTTGACATTTTATTTAACTTTTGGCATGCTGTTTGTTTATGAAATTGTGATTGTTTATGTATTTTATTTGTTTAATTATCATTTTGTCAATTATTTATTTTGTTATTTAGTTTTATGGTTGAATTAAATGCAATGATTGTTATTTATTTTATTTTGTTTTATAAGAACTTAACTTGGTGGTTTTCTTTTTGTAGGTTTTTTTTTTTATTATTTGTGTGGAGCTAATTAACCTTAATTTTCAGGAATAATTTTGGGTGACAATTAAATCATTAAGTACTCAACCATGGTTTAAGAGATCTTTATTATTCATCTTATTTATTATTTTGTTCTTTTATAATTGTCAGTTAAAAGGGTTGTAATTCTTTTCTCTTCCCTCCATTTCTTTGTGTGTGCCTTTTATTTTTTTTATTATTTTTATTTTGCTCGCATGTTTAAAGGGTTGTAATTCCTTTCTCCTCCCCCCACTTCTTTGAATGTGTACTTTAATTTATTTATTTTTATGTTGTTGACTTAATTGTGAATGTTATGGATCACATTAAAATGCATGAAAATGGGAATAATTGCAAACTTGGACTTAATTGTAAAATTTGACAATTATTTAGAGGCAATTGCAATTTCGCATGTAAATAAGGAAATAATTAAATAATTAAAGGTAATAAAACAAAAAACAAAAACGGAGGTCAACCGTAAGGTTGAGTGGGCATTCCAAAAGCCCATACTCATTTTCTGAACCCAATCTTTGAGGATGGCTGCTGGGATCCTTCGTGGGATCCATGTGCTGTAAAGTGTGTCCCGCGTCTCATCTGGGTGGCAACTTCCATCTCCGATATAAGCTTAAAGCCCATGTTGTATTTCCTAGTGAGCCCTAAGCCGACATAGTACCGTGGTCACCGAACACTTGAGTGCGCGATGAACCTCGCCGCCTACATTAGTTCAGTTTAAATGTTAAATTGACCAAACTGAACTATGAATGCCTCTATAAAATGATATGATTTTAGAAATTTGATATGGTTCAATTTTAAAAATCAAAACTAATATATATATATATATATATATATATATATATATATATATTAAATGATGAGCTCTAAAATCATTAAACCTAAAATTTGACAAGTGTCCTTCCCCATAATTTAGCATTCACTCCTAAAAGCTTATGTGTTAAGTTATTAAAATTCACAATTTCTATAAAAATATTTAAAAAAAACCCTAATTTCAAACATTTAAAAATTTATTATTTGATTGCTTATTTAATATAGACTTCTATTAAATCCTAAAATAAACATAGATTCCATTAAATATAAACTACAATAATTGGAGGTATAATTAAAAACAATAATTGTTTTGGTTTAATTTTTTCATGCTTATAAGTTAGAACGCTTATTTTATTCCGTACTTATTAATATTCAAACGGTTATCTAAGAATTTTTTCAATTTTCTTCTATGGCTATTTTAATTAACAGGTTGTTTTCCAAAAATTGCAAGTTTGATTTTTTGTTGGTTCTTTTTGATGGTTTGATTTTCTCTTCATATGCAATTACAATTTGATAGATAGAGATCTTCCTTGCCACCACATGTGTTGAACCTTTTGTTGCCCCCACACCCAATGTGTCACGACCCGAACCCCTAAGGGCAGCACTAGGAAATGGGAAATCAATAAGCTTCCGAAAGCCGTAGTAAGCCTAAGGAATTTATTACAAAAATAAAACTAACTTTAAAATTCTAAGGAAAATCCGACAGAGTTTCCCCTGTACCGAGACAAAACCAAAACCTGTAAAAGAGCAAACACACTCCCAATAATATATATACTCAACCACCACAACTCTAATGTCATCAAATCACCAACATCTCAACTCAAGTATATAAAAATACACATTATAATGCAATACAATTACCAATACAAATACATAACAACAATTCCTCCAATACTACTGCGGTGTCTAGAATAACTATAAATCATTCCATAAATATTAATAATTTAACACCCGTACCCTCGATTGTATTTCAAGTATTGTGTATAGTTGAACTAGAGTATCAGAGGTTGTATTGATTAAGGATTGAAATTTTTTATGACCCTCAAAATTAGCAAAATTAATAGAAAAAGTTGGATATTGATGCGGAGCAGCAAACAGTTTGCAGAACAAGCAAATATAATTTATTTTTATTTTTATTATTATTATTATTATTATTATTATTATTAGTAGTAGTAGTAGTAGTATTATTATTATTATTATTATTATTATTATTATTATTATTATTATTTGATTTTTATTTCTAATTTGGCATTGATTAGGATTTGACTTTCCTATATTGTTAGGAATTTGATTTCCTACCTTAGCTAGGATTTTCTTTATTTCTATTTCCTAATTAAAATTAGGGTTAGGGTTGGTAGGTTTGTGC
>CATIWK010002032.1:0-13030 GCA_949634005.1 Mallotus japonicus | reverse complement strand
CAATAAAACATTCTCATATTAAAAACCAAAATAACTTAAAATTTTTTTCTTAAATTATACCTATTTAATACCACCTCTTAATACTAATATTTAAATTTATGAATAGTAAACGAGTCTGTTCACGAGCAGGCTCGCGAGCCTAGCTCACGAGCCTGCTCACGAGCCTGGCTCACGAGCATGCTCGCCAGCCTGCCCGCGAGCCTGTTCGCGAGCTTGCTCGAGCTGAGTATCAAGATGCTCTGGCTTGGCTCGTTTAGCTTTCGAGCTTCAAAAGTATGTTCGGGCTCGGCTCGTTTAACTTAATGAACGAGCTCGAGCGAGCTTTTGCCGAGCCGAACGCCGAGCCGCTCGCGAGCGGTTCAGCTCGGTTACACCCCTACTTCTATCATGTAAGGTCCAAAATATAGGGGTGACAGCTTGTGGTTAACTCTAATGACTACACTTTGCTACCTATATGGTTGTAGCTTTATATATACCCAATCGCCAATGCTAAAGACCCGATCAGTCCTGTGAGAGTCAGCTTGCTGTTTCATGCGATGCTGAGCTCTACTGAGGTGATACTTCATTATTTGCAAAGTAAATTCTATGTCTTGAAGGCATTGGTCTACAGCTGGAACAGAGGAATCTCTAGGAAAGTAAGGTATATACATTGGTGGGGGAATTCCATACAATATCTCAAAAGGAGTAGCATGAGTAGAAGAGTGGTAATTTGTATTGTACCACCATTCAACAAGTGAGAGCCATTTAACCCATTGCTTAGGATTGTTACCAGTCATGCATCTAAGGTATGGTTCAAGGCATCGATTGACCACTTCTGTCTGACCGTCAGTCTGAGGATGGTTGTCAGTGGATTTGAGCAGCTCTACTCCTTGTAACCTGAACAATTCATTCCAAAAAGTGCTAACAAAAATGGGATCTCTATCACTTACAATCGAAGAAGGTAGCCCGTGAAGTTTAAACACTTAATCCAAAAAGAGCTGAGCCACAGTTATTGCTGAATAAGGATGACCCAAAGCAAGGAAGTGAGCATACTTACTCAACTTGTCAACCAACACCATGATTACTTCTTTACCATGAGATTTTGGCAAACCTTCAATGAAATCCATACTTATGTCAGTCCAGATGTTCTCAGGAATCTGTAACGCCTGCAGAAGCCTCGGTGAACTAATGTTTTCATACTTGTAAGTTTGAAAAATTGCACAATTTCTGATATCTTTTTCCATCCATTTCCAGAAGAAAAGCAACTGAAGCCTCTTAAAGGTACCCTGCATCCCGGAATGGCCTCCAACAGCTGAATCATGCATTAATTGCAAAAGCTTATTTTTGAGTTGAGTATCACTTCCTACCACCAATCTCCCTTTACTTTGCAATAATCCACCACTCCAAGAATAGGGGCTGTGAGTTAGTTTTTCTTCCTCCAAGGCCTTAATAATAGCCTGCACATGAGTATCATTCATCCAACTTTGTTCGATCTCGGGTAATAGGCTGCAGACTAGGGTTGAGACTATGAGAGCAGTAAATTCAGATGCTGGCAACCTAGAGAGGGCATCTGCTACGGCATTTTCCCTACCCCTCTTATAAGAGATCTCAAAATCATAACCAAACAACCTTGCCATGTATTTTTGTGATGGTCCATCATAATCTGCTGCTCCAATAGAAATTTGAGGCTTCTATGATCAGTTTTAATCAAAAATTTTCTATGTGCTACATAGTGATCCCACTTCTTAACTGCGTACACCACAACAAGGAGGTCCTTTTCATACATAGACATGGCTTGGTGTCTTAGAGCTAAGGCTTTGCTGATATATGTGATAGGATGGGCATCTTGCATAAGCACCGCTCCAATTCCAGCATCACTAGCATCCGTTTCAATTATAAATTATTTTTCTGGTGATGGCAAGGCTAGAACAGGAGCAGTTGTAAGGGCTCCCTCGAGTGTTTCAAAAGATTGTTGAGCCTCTGGGGTCCAAGTGAATCCTTCTGTCACGACCCGAACCCAGAGGCACGTGACCGACACTAGGGAATGGAAAAGCATAAAGCTACCAAAACCCATAGTAAGCCTTAAAAAAATTTTCACGAAATAAAAACAATAAATAATGAACAATTCTTTAAATAAAATACTTGAATAAAATAAATAACACAATTAGCATAAAATCCAAATCCATCGATCATAAATATAATAATCATCATTATACAAACTCTTAACACACCCAATTCATAAAATACATTTAATAATAAACAAATAAAATCACATACCATAATAATACCAACAACATAAAAAATTCAAACTAAATTTCACTAAATAATAATAATTAAAACAATAAAAATTTTATTAACACTGCAAATCCTCTTAATTTATTTAATAAAATACAAGTCATTACAATCTCCCATCCTTATAAAAATTCTGCAAGTCCTCGAATTTCCACAAATAAAGAGGAGTACAAATCATGAATGAAAAAGATAGGGATATGCCACCCGTATCTCCGCCTCCGTCTCCCATGTACAGTCTTCTGCTGTGTGGTTGCTCCACAACACTTTCACCATCGGGATCTCCTTAGTACGAAGCTGACAAACCTGACGATCCACTATCACTACAGTGTATGCCTCCTTTCTATACAGATGTGTACAAAGCTGCCTACGGACTTCCTGCTCAACGCATCTGCAACTTCACTTGCCTTGTCTGGATGGTAAAGTATGAAACAATCTCATCTAGTAAGACTAAGTCAGCCAACAACTCTCTACCCTCGTCCAACACCAAACAAGATGAAAAGATTACATCTGTTTCCAACTCATCACTGAGGTGAGTTGTCACAGATAAAGGAACAAGCAATTGGGGTGGCTGCCATTCCATCTTGGAAGCAACACAAGCGACACAAAAGAATGAATTGCACTTAAGATCAAATAGTATTCAACAACAAAATAACGATTCCCTAAAGGCACGTGACCCCTTCCTTTCTCAATAAATTGGTAAGTGGCTTACTTAGGATACCATAATTCCTAATAAACCTTATGTAATAACCAGCCAGGCCTAAGAACCCTCTTAATTGCTTAAGGGTTATTGGAATAGGCCAATTTGAGACCGCTTCAATTTTCTTAGGGTCGGTAGAAACACCTTTGTTGTCAATGATATACCCCAAGTATTCAACAGTGGAACTCCCAAATGTACACTTGCTTTTCTTTGCGAATAGCTGGTACTGTTATAGCTTCATAAAAATAGCTCTCAAGTGTTGAATGTGAGATTTCTCATTCCTACTGTATACCAATATATCATCAAAAAATACAAGCACAAATTTCCTCAAGTAAGGTTTGAAAACCTCATTCATCAAGCTTTGGAAGGTGGAAGGAGCATTTGTTAGCCTAAAAGGCATAACAACAAATTCATAATGGCCCTCATATGTTCGAAAAGCTGTCTAGTGTATATCTGGTGGAAACATTATGATATGATAATACCCAGAAGTAAGATCAATTTTTGAAAAAATTACTGCCCCATGAAGTTCATCAAGTAGCTCTTCTATGATAGGAATTAGGAATCAATCCTTCACCATTTCGCTATTCAATTCCCTGTAGTCTATACACATACACCAACTGTTATCTTTCTTCTTAACCAATACCACCGGCGAAGAATAAGGATTGACACTATGCTGAATGGTACCATTATCTAGCAATTCTTGTACCATTTTCTCTATAACATCTTTTTGAAGTTGAGAGTGTTTATAGGGCCTCACATTAACAGGTTTATCCCCTTCTATTAATGGTATCCTATGATCATGAAGACGTTACGGAGGTAATTTAATGGTTTTATCAAATAAAAAATAAAACTCATGCAGCAATTTTCTTAACCCAATATTGATTACCTCAGTGCTTAAAAGCTCCCTTTTGTCAAATAACTTCTATACCATTCTAGCTTAGGCCATATAAGCAGTTGAGCCATTCTGAATTAACTGCAACATGTTGCTTTCGAAAATTAATTTCACTGAAGTTGTAGAAATCCCCTACAGTTGGAAGGATTCATCGCCAATCTTAAAAGACATATTCAACAACTTAAAGTTCCATGTTATATCCCCTAACGTTGCCAACCACTGTATTCCTAACACCATTTCACATCCCCCCAATGGTGTAACCAAAAAATCAGCCACAAACTGATACCCTTGAACCTCCCAATGAAACTGCTCACAGAGATGATTACAAATGATCTCCTGTCCATTAGCGACTGTAATACAGATAGCTTCAATTAATTTTAAGAAACATCCTAGCCCTTTGATTACTGCCATGTCCAAGAAGTTATGAGTACTCCCTGAATCAATCAAAATGTGAATAGGCTTCCTCTTATAATTTCCCACAAGTCTCATGGTCTGATAAGCCCTATCAGCTAGTCCACCCATGGTATATAGAGAAATGGTAGGAGTTGTAGTTAAATCTTCACCATTCCATGAGGGTTCTTCACCATCATGTTCCTTAGGAAACTCTTGCACCATAATCATGTGCAATTGTTTTTTCTTGCACTGATGTCCTGGTGTGAACTTTTCATTGCACCAAAAGCATAGGTTCTTGGCTTTTTTTTTTCATTAATTTCGGCATCGGTCAGGCGTCTAGTTTTTGGTTGGAAGGGTTTTTGGTTAAAGTTGGATTATTTGATATTGGAGATGGGTTAAGAAGTGGGGTTAGTCAGCTTAGAAATATTAGCCGGAGTGGGTAGTAATGGCGGTTTATTTTGGCTAGAGGTAAGGGTAGAAGAATTAGAAGCAGAGCTGAAATGGGTTGATTTGTTGTAGTAATTTTTGTTAGTGCGAGTAACTGTGAGGTACGATTCATATAGCCTAGCGAGAGCATAGGCTTGTTGCAGTGATTTTGGCCCAAACATTCATAAAGGAATCCTAATTTTTTCTCGTAACAAACTAAGAAAACAACTTAAGGCATATTCTTTCGATAAGGTGACCTTGTGTGACAATACATCAAACTCCTCCAAGTATTCCTGCAGAGCCCCTGTTTGAGTTAATCCTTTGAGATTTGCCATTGGGTCTTCATAAACCTTTTCTCCAAACCTACCCTTCAAGGCCACCACATATTCTTCCCATGGTGGTTCTTCAACCTTATCTCTGTTCTTGATATAAGATTGGTGCCATTACAAGGCTCACCCCTCCAAATGAATGGCTGCAAGTTTCACCTTGGCACTAGCTGGAGTATAATCGATCTGAAAAAACCTGTCACATCTAAAGAGCCAGCCTTCCAAATCTGTACCATCAAACCACAGGAACTCAACCTTAGTAAATCGGGTTGCTAACTGGTAGTTGGGGTTATGGGAATTTGTTTGGGTCAGATCAACAAACTGTGGTCGGGGTTATGGTTGGCTGTTGAATGGGTATAGGTGTTAGGTTGGTTCATTTGAGTTGTGTTTGTTTGGGTTTGATTATTAGTTCCCGATGATGAGGGCAAGTTTTGTCCCTGACCTCCAAGCTGAACTCCGGTCAATAAGTTCTTCATTTCAATGAGAATCAAACTTTGTTGCCTACTCATCAACTCGGTGAAAGTTTGTTCTTGCTGTTTATTATTTTTTGATACCATTCCTTTAACCATGCTTTAGATATTGTCCTCAAGTCGTTTCATTTCTAGAGAATGAGCATTTTCAGAGGCGGACATAGTGATTTGGATTCAGCGGGAGCAAGGGTAAGAAATCCGATGAGGGTCAACTGCTCTGATACCAAATGGTACCCAGCAAATATAAAAAGAAGATACAGAGGGAAGAAACATAATAGAATTTTTGAGGGAGAGAAGAATAACAACTTGTATTATCTCAGCATATCCGTACAAAATGAATGAGCTACAATTTATCGTTGCAGACCCAAGATTCGTAAGGAACAGCTAAGCAAGGAATAATCCCATACAAAGAAAATAAACTCCAGACACGTCACTAGCAACATGACACTGTTAATGACTAAACGACACTGATTATTATTTATCATATAACACTAGGGGATGTTTTCACTGATTTAAAAAAATTTTGGTTAGTCACTTCAAAGGAATAATAAGCCATAAAAAGGTGCAAGAAAAGTCACACTTGATAGAATAAAGCCAAATTCTGCATTCAGACGATTCTATCATCCACCTACTCTATATGTACACAAGCAAGCTTAGGACTTTCAAGGATTGAAGCAAGCACAAAGAGACCTTGGGTGAGTTTGGTGAGTCCTTTTTAAGTGGTTTAGTTGATGTATTTGATTGCAGTCATGGTGTTTGTTTAAATGTTTCAATGATTTGTTTTCTAGGTTAATCAGCTTATACAAATTCTTAATACCTCTAATACAACTCATATATCATATTTCAGAGATAGTCATTCATAATCTTGTGTTTGGAGTGCTAATGCAGAGCCTATTTTATTTTGGAGTGGGTGATTTTCGTTTGATGATGGTTGCTGTTATTTTTTCTGGTGCTATTGTTGGTAAAGTGTGTTTGTTTATGCTTGATGTTTATATTTTGCGTGACAATTACATGCTCTTCTTTTAACCACCCTAGAGCCATGAACTCTTACCATTCTTCATTTTCCGCTTTGACGTAATTTTGATAATTATTTTAGTTGTATGCAGTGTTTTTGAATGTTGTTATTATATGCTATCCAAGTAATTAGATCATTATACCGATGGTAGAGAATGTTCTAACATGATAGATTTCTTATGGATTTTTAAATTATCATTTACTCTGTTCTGCAATATTTTTGGGCAATTTTTTGATTGAAATTATTTATTTTGCCTAATGTTATTTCAGCCATTTAATCATTTTAAAATCTTCAATCTGTTCTGTTTTCTCTTTTCTTTTATTCGTCAAAATTGAACCACTTTGACTTGCTAGAGGGCTCTACTTGCAAGTTAGGACTTCTATAACATCTCATTGGCATTAGACATTCTAGATTGCATATGTGCAAGGAGGCTTGCTGTAGCACATATGAGTTTCATCCAGGTTGTTAATAAATTTTGGTGGATTTTCTGTACAATTATTGCACTGCCATTGTACCTCTTGGTACCATATTTACCTTAAGAACAACATCCTCAATATTTGGAGGTTACAAATCTAGATATGAGCAGTTTGCCAACTAACTCTTAAAGTGAACCATACCAATCACTTTTGGGAGTCCTAACTTTTTTGGAAAATGTAAATCTTTTGTATTTTTGAGCCTTTGGCAGTTATATTTTCGTTATCTCTTTCTTTATTTGCTCGTTGAAACCTCCTAAACACTCACACTCTTAAGGTACTCTAATTAAATTTTTATTATATAGCTTTTCATCCATCAAATTTGCTCTGTTGTTTAATTATCTAAATTGATGATTCTTTCTCATTTTTCCAAATCCTCCCCATTTACTGCATCCATATTAGGAGATGGCCGGTGAAATCCCGACCAAAAAGAGGTATATACAAATCTAAAACAACTTTTAATTATTAGTGATTGATAATTAATTGGATGTACACCTCATGACGAACTGTTTATCTAATTTATTATTTTTGCATTTTTTTTTTGTTGTCACATGCTTGAAGGAAAGGTGGCTTTGATCACTGGTGGAGCAATGGGACTAGGAGAGAGCAGTGCAAGACCATTTGTTAAACATGGACTTAAAGTTTTAATTGTAGATGTCCATGATGAGATTGGCATCTCTCTCTGCAAACAGATTGGTTTAGCAGTAGTATATTTGAAAATGTCATTGTTGTTAAAGTTAGGCAAGTATAGTTCATTTTGATGGCTAAGAATATGGAGAAATTTTATGTTGAGCACCTGCAATTAATGTTTTCTATAATTAAGTTCAAACTTTGGCATGTGAAGTTCTATACATTTTGTGTACGTTGAAGTTCTCCATCTATTTTGTTCACACATTTGTTAGAAATATTGCAATTATTCTTATTTTTCAAATATATATATATTAGTAATAATTTTATTTTATATATGTAATTTAATCGCGCATAGCGCGAGCTATCGCCTAGTTGATAATAAAAATTAATTCACATCCAAACTTCAATTACACTTATCTTTACTATAAAAAAGTATAGCAAAATTAAAAGAGAAGAGGAACAAAGGTACCTGAAGCTTGATAAGCAATTTGGTGGTGACCCCATCATTTGATTCAACAACAGAGTGAAGAGTAGAAGTGAAAGTTGTGAACTTTGAATGCGGAAGTGAGTATGCAGCTGATGGCAAATTGGGTATATCATCCCAATCACAATTAGGGTTCTTCATCACATGCCTTAACCAAAAAAAAAAAAACTTTAGTTCAAAACAAAGAAACCCATGAAAACGTAAATATAGATAAAGATAAGAAACGCCAAATGATATAAAGATCATCACTTCCAAATGCGAGGAGTGAAATGAAGACCGATGCTTGCAGCTTCAAACTCTCTCCTGAGATCTGGGGCGTTAAAAATTGACCCAAGGGCTACGTTTGTTGTACTTGTGGTCATGATATTGTACAAATACAGTAGTACTCGGCGGTTGATGGGCAGTATATATGGTAGTGGTAGTGGTGGTTGCAGGTGACATGTTCTGAACTGAAATTATAGAACTTTGGTAAAAAAAAATTTGCAAGTTTTATCATTTTTATTCTATTTTTTAATTTTAAAATTAAATAAATATTTATATTAAATTATAAATAAATAATTAAATATTAATATTAAAATATTAAAAAATCATAAAATGATGTATATTATTAAAGAAGGTTAAATTATATCAATATATGATTTTTTTTTAATTAAATGGTAATAAATAGAATTTAAATTTTGGGACTTATTTAGTCCCTAATAATTTACTTTTCAAAATTTTTGACTTTACATTCAACATAAAGGGGAACAACGACGAGGACATGGAATCTCAAACCGGAGATTCTACCATGCGTGAGGCTAAGCACTCGCAGGCTAATTTTGAAGATACTAATTAGTTGCATTAATATATTCATATCCACAAATTAAAATAGTTATATATGTTCTGATTTCATAAATTATCAGATGTAAAAATACAGAATAATAGACTAAAATGGAGTAATTAAGAAAAAAATCAATCATCCTTAAATGGGTGATTCCAAAATATTGAACTTCATAAATGCAACAATATATATTAATTCATCTGCATCTCACAAGTCAATATACAATTACTTTGATATTGAAACAAAAACAGTTTCTTCAGCCTGGCAAAGATCATATTGAAGGATCTTGCATGATATAGATCCATGTTGCCTCATTTGGCCATTAGCTTCGCATGCATCCACTGCTAGAGTAATATTAGTTATTCCCTTTATGTACAGCATGCCACTCTCTCATGATAATTAAGCCAACTGCTACTTAATTGGGAGCACCACCATCTACCGTTCTTTGGCATGTGACTTCCAAAAAAGAAAAAATATCAACACCACTTGATCAAGATCAGTTGGGCATTGTTTCTTGTACAACTGCCTAGGATCGAGTTGAAAGTTCGTGTCCTGGTTTATGTCCTGACACAAGTATATGGTGCTGACTGAGCTAGGGACTCATAAACAAATTGCAAGTCTAAAACGTGTATGTTCTTCAAATGGATTTTTCTGGCTGCAAAAAGAAAACATCATTACTACTCGACATTATCCCAAAACATTAGGCATTAAGAGCAATTTGGCATGAAAACAGTACCCTGATGGCATCTCCTTCAGCTTGAACATGTAATGATCCTCACAAGATTATTCCAATCTCCCACCTATGTTTTTACAAACAAACATCAACAGGAATTAGGGATGGAATTGAAAGCTGTGGACTTTGAAGACATAAGACAGAAACCGACTGACAAAAAAAAAAAAGAAGCAATTTTGGTACATATTTTGTTGCTACAGCAGATACAGAACTGATCAATACTTGTAAACATAAGTTTCCAGAATCCTTAGAGACACAAGCAGATCTGATTCAGATCTGCTTGTGAATGGCTGGGTTAGCAGTGAGCCATGACATCTGAATTCCTTCCATTCCTTGTTTAGCTAATTGATCAGCAATTGCATTACCTTCTCCTCGGCATAAAAAAAAAAGGAAACTGGTGGTAAGAAATGAAGTAGAAGCCCCTTAGCCTCCATGATGCTATAGTGGAACCAGATACCCAAGTAGTAGTTTCAATAACAATGCATTGGAGTGGTAACAGGTATCAGTTAAGAGATACCTGTTAAGAAGAGATCAAAGAGCTTGTAAAATGGCCCCAAGTGCTGCTCCGGTTTAGCAAGGAAAAGATATGTAAATTGACCTTCTCACCAAATCACAAGCTCTTTGGTGTTGGAGTCCTCTCCACTCTCCGGTGCTGATAAGTCACAAGTATGGATTCCAACTACAGCTCAATTAAAAAGAGAGCTTTGGCTTAGAAAGGAAAGAAAAAAAATATTATAAATTTGCAATTGCTACTTAGAATCATCAGATTGATTATTGTTACCTGCAGAAAGGCAACTAAGTCACCAAACATCAGATTGATACGTGTTCGTCTTGATGTTGTAGCAATGTACATTTGTCTATCAAGCCCCAGAACCAACACCAATTCTAATTACTCATAATGATAATTAATACTAAAAAAGCAACAAAATGATAAAAAGAGAAGAAAAGTCCAGAAAATAAGGTAAAAACCAACACCAATTCTAATTACACTTGCTAATAAAATAAGGTACCAGTAGCTCGACAAGCAATTTGGTAATGACCCCATCATTTAATTCCAGCAGCTGATGGCAAATCGGATATTTCATCACATACCTTAACGAAAAAAGAAAAAAACTTTTAGATAAAAAAAAGAAACCCATGAAACAAATAAATAAAGAAAAAGAAAACACAAATCAATTTAAAAAAAGAAGATAATTACTTGCAGATGAAAGACTGATGTTTGTTGTAGTTGAGGTCATGATGTTGTGTTAAAGGCAGTATTCGGTTACTTTCCGTTGCAACAAAAAAAAAAAGGTAGTATTTGGTGGTGCTGCAGGGGAGGAGCTTGCCTGTTTTGAAGACGTCCGGGTTAAAAAAAAAAAAAAACCCAAAAACGATAATAATAGTTATGAGAAATTGGAAAAGAAAAGAAATTAGAGAATAATTAATTAATAAACTGAAGAAATATTACCTTTTAATTTCTTAATTTCCTTTATAATGCAGAGCTGGACATTCATAGATCTCAAGTTTGAGTGAAGTGTTTTGGGTGATGTAATGTGGCAATTCCTTCAACTTCTTACAGTGTGTAACAATCAAAGCGCGAAGAGAGGGCATTATTGTTATATTTTTTATTATTTTATCTTCATAATTCCACTCTTCCCATTCTCTTAAGAAATAGAACTTCAATTCTATCAATTTGGGGAATAATATTAGTGCAGTATTCATAGCATCAGCAGCACCACAAGCACTTCCACCAATCTCACCATCCATCCCGAGAAATTCACCTCCTACTTTTTTAACACTCTTAAAACCCTCAATTTCAAGAGATTCAAGGCAAGGCAATTTTCCCAATGCAGGCAATTGCTCACAGTTTTCCCAATCTACAATAACAAGCTTCCTAAGAGAATTCAGCTTCAACGTTATCCAACTTGTTCTACAAATTTTGATGTCTTGGTAATAATATATTTCTAAATATTTCAAATTTGGAGGAGCCTCTAAAGCTTCTAATAACTCTTCATCTCCACCTTTTTTCCTCCACTCTCCTCGATCTTCATCTTCTTCACTAAAAAAGATATCCAATTCAATGAGGTGTTTTTTAGCCTTCAACTGTGTCTGCTTAGCATCTTTCACATCCACATCTGCCATATGTTGTCTTCTCCATTTTATGCCTAAATAACCACCAAGGTTATTGAGGTTTTCCACATCTCTAAGAGATAAATATGCTTCTTCTCTTTCATTATCATCGCCAATGTTGAGCCAACTTAATCTCTGGAGATAACTTAATCTCCCTATTTCTTTTGGCAACGACAAAGACAAACACCTAAAATTATATAGACAGTTCAAATTAATAAGTTTTCCCATCCCTTGAGGTAATGATTCAAGACCCGTACATTCATCCACAACTAAGGTTTGTAAATTATACAATTTACATATTGTTTCAGGCAACTTCTTTAATCCTTTATTTTTAGACAAATCTAGCTCTCTCAAATGGATCAATTCACTTATATTGGGTGGGATTTCTTCAATGCCACAATCATTTAAACTTAATGATCTCAAACAAGTCAATTCATTGAATATACAAGGTAAGGTTTTTCTAATCATTGAATCACTAGGAGCAGACAAAATAATGAGACTACGTAATATTTTAAAATTATATACACATCTAGGAAATGAGTCCTCACTTTGGCCAACCACTGAAATTCTTGCATGAAGTATTTGGTTATCACTTAAATCTTCCCTTAAATCTTCTATCCTATTGGTAGTACTACTGACCTCTGTGCTACAACTTTCCTTCTTCATCAAAGATTCACCAAAATCATGAACCAAATCATGCATCTTACAGTAACTATTGCTCCTGTCCTCATTATCTTCCTCAAAATCCTGAAACAAAGAGCGCATAGCTAAGTGTTGGAAATACTCCTCACCTATCTCCACCATATCCTTACTTCTTGCTACCCTAAGATAACCTTGACTCATCCACATCCCAATCAATTTCTTTCTACTCAACCAATGATCCTTGGGGAAGATGACACAGTGCAAGAAGCACAGTTTCAATGGTGAGGATAAGTCATAATAACTTAACCACAATGGGGCTAAAATACCTCTTTGAACTCCCTCTAATTCCCACAATTCACTATCTAATACTCTTTCCCACTCCTCTACAGAATATTTAAACCGCAAAACACCTCCTACTGCCTTTACAGCAAGAGGCAAGCCCTTACATCTAGAAACAATTTTTCTACCAATTTCTTCCAGACTCTTATCATTTTGCTCTATGCTAGTCCTTTGAGAAAACACAACCCGACTAAATATAGACCAACATTCCTCATTAGACAACAACCCAAGTCGGATTATGTGATCTCTATGACCCATAATCTCTGCAACTTTCTCACTGCGCGTGGTTACCAGAATTTTGCTTCCT
>CATIWK010001918.1:0-24335 GCA_949634005.1 Mallotus japonicus | reverse complement strand
TGTGTAGGGTCTTCTTGACGCTGTTAATACTGTGTTGCCCTAGTCTGAGCAAAGGTGGTGTGCCATACATGTTTACTCATACTGGTCCAAAAAATGGCATGGAGGTGAATTCAAAAAATATTTCTAGATTTATACATGGAGTACTTACCCTAAGGAGTTCAAGGATAATTTAGAAAAACTTGGCAGCCTGGGTAAGAAAGCAACAGAGGATCTTTTAAAGTATCCTCCACATAATTGGTGCAGGTCTTTCTTCAATAGCAGATACAAATCAATGATGGTGGACAATAACGTAGCTGAGAGCTTTAATGCATAGATATTAGATGTAAGATTTAAGCCAATTATAGGTATGCTTGATGATATCAAATTACAAGTTATGCACATGCTTGTTGAGAAAAAAATCAGTCTTCAAAATGGGTGAATGAGTGGAGTCCAAGTTGTATGACACTGTTTCAGGACTACAAGGAGAAGACTTTAGCATGTGAAGTTGTGTTTAATGGTGATATGGGGTTTGAAGTAGGAGAAGGAGATAACAAGCACACTGTGTTCATTGATAGGAAGTTGTGCACTTGTAGAATTTGGGAGCTAAGTGGTATCCCATGCTCACATTCAATATGTGCATTGGGTTATCTGAAAGTGGATCCTTTAGCTTACATAGCTTATTGGTATCATAAGGAAAAGTTTGTTGCTTCCTATCAGAATCCTTTGCAACCTATTGGAGGGAGAAAGTTCATGAGATATAAGGAATTTGAGTCAATTGAACCACCACCTATCACCTACTTAGAACAATAAACCAAGAAAGAAGAGAATTAGAACAATAAATGAACCAAACACAACTGCTGGATAACTTTTAAAGCAAGGGCAAAAATAAAAATGTGGTATTTCTAAACAGCAAGGGCATAATAGAGTTTGCTGCCCTAACAAAAGGTAATTAGGTAATATTAATCTTCATTTTTTTATTTGTATTTATAACAAAGCAATATACATATCATCATTCTCTATTTGTTTGTTAGGCTGCTGGAGGGAATGATAACATTGCACCTGAGAGAATAGTGAATCAGAAAACTGCACCTGAAGTGAATCAAGCTTCAAATCAAAGTCATCAAGGGGCAACCGCAATAAGGTGTCAAAGCAAAAGAACTAAGATCCTTCAAAGGCCAACTGTGAGAAGGTTTCAAGGGAATAGAAATTGAGAAAAAGGACATGGATGCCATGTAGACCTCAGTATAGGAAGAACAACTTTCAATGTAAGTTCTGTATTTGTTTATTAAAGTTGAGTTTAATTAATGTAGGGTGAAAATGTTGTTTGAAAAAAGTATTTATTGAAAAGGTTGAAGTAGGTTTTGTGTATTAATGAATTTGTGCTCTGCAGCTTGGTATACTTAGTGAAAGAGTCATTATACAAGGTTCACAACAAGATAGTATTGCACATAATCCTGATTCTAATACAAGATTTACCATCCTAAATGAGAGAGAGTTAAGAAGAAGTAGAAGTCAGTCAAGCATTTCCAGCTTTGCAAGGACAATTAACTTCACTGGAGATGGAGCTGAAGTTAATTATGCAAGAAATCTGCTCTTCAAGCCTCTAGGCTTACAATGGAATGGGGGTCATTCAATTACTTCAAGACAACTACAAGAAGAAAGAGAACATATGATAGGCAAGCGAAGTATGATGCAACAACCAACTAGAAGCACATTATGGTTGTTTATTTTATTTTATTTTTTTTGCTTGTAAATGAGGGGGACAACATTTTTTTAAACTAAAACCCTTTTTATGTTTAAGATATTCCTATTGGCAAACCAACTCAACACACTACTTTTGTAAGAATCTAGCTTTGGCTCTATATCAATTTCTGTACTGTCATTATCAAATTGATATATCATTATCATTAGCTTTAGCTCTACTTTTTTTTACTTTGTAAATTTTATCACTATCATTAATTCTACTTACATATTAACTAGTTTTGTCCAAGTTCTACCACAAAATTATTAACAAAACAACAACCTGAATAAGAGGGCAATTAAGGCCAATATTTCCTTTCATTTCATTCGACATGAAATTTAACAAAATTTACATCATTTTCTAGCAATTCTAATAAAACTACATCTTCTCGTCATGGGTCCAAAACAACTGCAATTCTAATGCAATTACATTGCCTAATATAACAAAGCTACCTAATGCAATTACAACAAGAAAACACAAATCAATAAAATCCAAGAAATCATTGTAATAACATATGCAATTTTTATATTTCTCTTGGCAATTCTCCATGCTCTTGTAAATGAGATTTCTTCAATTTCTTAGCTCTAACTAAATTTCTGCCACATCTTTATAATTACTAGCGTTATTCAACATACATAAATTCATCTTCTCTACAAGTAAAATATATCTCTCAATCTTTTTGTTCATTCAAGACCTCCTTAGCTCTCTTAGTCATAGGCAAATCATGCCATCCAAAGTAATTGCAACCTCCATTCTTCTGTAAAAAATGGACACATTGTTATCAAAATAACAAATTTTATCATACCTCACATCAATTTTTCAAATCTCAGTTATCTCATGGTATCGACAGCTATAAAACCTTCTCCTTGAATTTGTTATCGTCCATGATGTCCAACGAGGAGCTTTCATTCAATGGCCTCCATACTTACAATAGCAATACATTGGTGGACCCTCATAATCATATTCAATGTTGTTGCCCCTTGAAGATCTTTTTGATAACGATGAAGAAGAAGCCATCTTTAGGAATTTTCAACTGCTTCTGCAAAGCTTGAATTCTTGGAAATTTTGGAGAAAATAAAAGCACAAATAAATTGGGGGAATGGTTTACGAATTTTACGTTTTTTTGGTTGATTACTTTTGGAGGAATGGGTCCCACTTGCCACATAAGAGTTCCAGTTAGTGGCTTCTGGGCCCCACAAGCCACGTAGATGGTTGTTAACATCTAAATAAAATGGAAACGGAGACCGTTTCACAGGGGTGCTTATATGGTCCAACTTTATAACGTTAAAGGTTTAATTGAACCCTTAAAAACATTAATGGTTCATCTACGATTATGTCAAAACATTAAGAGGGGGGGGGGGTTGTATTTGCACCTTTTCCCTTTTAAGAATAATACATGCCAAACAAAACTAAACTGTGTTAAGAGATGATAATAATAAGAACGGAATTGTTTTTTTTTTTTAAATAAGAAGAAAAGGAGATGCAAGGAATCAAGAAAGACCTTTTTTAAGTAATTTCATATCCATGGTCATTTGATTGTTTAAGTAATTTCATATTCATATATCTAAATATGTAATTAAAAAGAAAGACCTTTTTTAATTTTAATTTAGATGCATCACTAAATTTTGACATGTATTGAGAGATAAAGAAACAATAATATTACCTGGTTAGAGGGTATGGACAAAGTTCAGTAGACAGCTTTCTCCAATTGTATGACTCAATTTGATGAATGTCAAAACTTAACCAATTGGTCACAAAAACTTTAGCATATCACATTTTATGCACAGTTTTAGCCTTGCACAACTAAAAACGCAACAAATATCATCTTATTATATATATATATATATAAAGAGTAAATAATTTAAAATACTTAACAAAAAAAGAGTTAGAAGGGTAACAATCTCAATTAACGCTATCAGATTAGCTATGAGCCTAAATCCATCAATCAAGATACAATTCCAATCAAAATAAATATTGCAAATTCAAATATAAATTCAATAAAAGACCACATTTTTCACTTACAGAGCCTATTTAAAAGTGAAAGCAACTAATAAGAGACGCTTAGTAGCCTGTAAAGCACTGAAAGATCGGAACACCAATTCACATCAGATAATGCTTAGCAGCCTACAAAACTAATAAAAGTACTGTCATCTCTCCCAGAGTACTGTGAATCTCATTCGCAAAACAACATAACACACCAAAAAAAGGATATAGTGATTTTTTAAAGGCAGAAATCAAAATAAAGGCTAAATAAATATAAAGCCATAAATCGTTTAAAGATGGAAAAGAACATCTCCATCTCAGCATGCAAAGTAGAAAAAGTTTTTGATGGGAAAAAACGAAATAACAAAGTAAAGAGTAAAAGTATTTGAGAGATTTACACCATCTCCAACCACACGCCACTTTTGCTATTTTGCTGCAAAAAATAGCTCCAACCACACGCCAATTTACTCAGCAAATTTGCTGGAATGAACAGTGTCCCAGCAAATTTGCTGAGCACTATTCATAGCAGCAAACACTATTCCTCTTTTTTTATAAAAAAAAATTGTATAATAGTCCTATACTTTTACATTTCTAATATTTTAGACAATTTCATCCTAATTATTTTATTTCTTTTTACATTATATTTATTTTGTTTACTTTTTAATTAACAAAATATAAGTTTTTTATATTTTTAAAATTTACATAATTATTTATATTAATTACATATATTATTAATTATATTTACATGAATATAGAATAACACTTAGCAAACATTACATAAATATTAAACAACCGAAAATAAATATTAAAACATCACACAATCACTAAAAAATACATAAATATTAAATATTTTAATAATCTGGTAGTCCAATTCTAGATCCACCAATATTATCAAAATAATCATCAAATTCATTAGAGGCGAAAGATGGTGGTTGATGCTGTGCAGATCTCTGTTGCATAATACATGCTTATTCAGCTTCAATAAATGCACGCATATTTGGATTCGGGATAGTATTTAAAATTGAATGAATTGTAATGTTTATTTTATTTAATTGTAATGTTTTATGTGTTTTAATTAAATAAATTATGATATTTTATATTATTTATTATTACATCCTAATATTTATTTAACTATTATTTTTACTAAATTTTAGTTGCACTTATATAAAATTTGAATTAAGATAATTAATTATTAAACTAAATTATGATTAAAATAAATATAATATTTACAAACAAATATTAAAACTATTTCAATTGGATGAATATGTAAAATAAAAAGTATGGGGTGTAATTTGTAAAGATAATAAAAAGTAAGAAAGTAAGAAAGTAATAAATAATAAGATATATAAAAGAATATACAAAAAATATTCCTTTTGGTGTGAAAATTGTTATTATGGGTTGGAGATGAAATACTTTACATACAACAAATTTAGTCAAAATTTGCACCAAAATTGTGTTTTGGGTTGGAGATGGTCTTAGAAAGTAAGAAGAAGAGAATATGTGGCGACAGTATGAACAGGATGTGAAGGGAAAAGGGAAGGGTAAGGGGGAAAGTAGCGTTTCATTTAAAGCGGAATTGCCGCAAAAACTAGCAAAATAGTGTCGTTTACAACCACTGTTATAACTGCTACATGGAAACAAAATAAAGAAATCATCTGTGGTTTTTTTTTCTTTTTTTTTGAAAAAAGCAAGAACAATAGAAGAACATATTTAACTCAACAAAAAAAGAAAAAAAATTCCACAGGCACACAAAACAACAAACCTTCTTTACTTGGCATTAATCAGAACTGAAGTGAAACAACAAATTTCGTTAACAACTCAACATTTGGAAGGCGGCAAGCATGAATTAGAAAAAAAATGTTAGTACTCAGGAAATAATAGGCTAAAAAGTAAGTAAAATAAATCATCAAGTATGGTGCAAAAAACAGGTGATAATGGAAAAGAAAAACGGCATGCAAACAGTTGATTTAAGGGTCATAAGGGATGGAGTTAATCCACCCAAAACCAGCAAACAGGAACACCAAACTACTAATTCACTTCAAAACAATGCATGAAAATAGGAGGTAGCTTTTTTTTTTTAAAAAAAAATAACAATAAAAAATGAAAAACAACAAGATGAATGAATGAAAACAATGGAACTAATTAAGGGTGCAACAACATTTTTTCTAAAAGGGAAAAAACAATTCAGGGTGTAATAAACACCTAATTTGCATTGTTGATTTCAATAAACTGAATTAATAAAACAGTTCAATCAAATAGTGGAAGATAAATGGACCAATAGCTAGGAGAATAAATTCATGTTAACTTTGATAAATCTGAAAAATTTGCATGTAAATCACTAAATACATAGGAGGTAGAAATGATACAAAATCAATGGGAGCGTGTTTTTTTTAACCTAATAGATACAAAATTAAAGCAACTAAAGCTCAGTAGAAATATCTGCAAATTTAATTCATGAATTTCAAAGGCAATGGAAAAGGGGGAAGAGGGTTTAGTACCTTCATTGTATCAGATCCACTTGTTGATTTCCATTGTACAGCAGTCACAATTATTAGCAGGCACTCCATAATATAGAATGGTTTTTTTAAGTAAAAATAAGTATTGCATACCAGAGAACTTTTAAACTTGTATGTTTATGCTTTTCTTTAGGTTTCAAATTCGCAAAACTAAAAGTCTAAAACCACTAAAACTTCATCACTTGTATTGATCATCAAGTTTCCTATTTTCTTATCTTCTCCCTTGAAAATGTCATTTATTTAATATGTGCTCAAACAATCTCCTCAATTTGGTGTTTTCAATTGTATTTACTTTTCTTTAATATCTTAGAAAGACAAATGCATGTGAAAGTTAGTAATGTAAGATAGCTCAAAGCTAAAATACAGAACAAAATTCATTTCTGATGAGGGTGCTCTGTAAGTCTTGCTTTAGCTCAGCCTTTGACCCTATAAATAATCAAATAAAACTAAGGTGGCGGATTTTGGAAGACTTAAAACCCCTCCGATGCCAAAGTTAGCTTGTGGATTTGAGACAGTATAATGCCTAAAAGTGATGCATGGGATTGTAGTGAAAATGAATGAGTGAGGTAAAGGAAAATGGGTAGTCTTATTAAGTGGTATCGTTCATGATGTTTTCTGGAACGTGAAGAAGAAGAAAATAAGCTTATGGTTCATATAAAAGAAAAGGAAGAATAAGATAAGAGAGAGAAAAATTAGTAAAAGTTACCTCTCACAGTTGGGTTTTTCCTTTTTATACATGGTAGGATGATGACGTGTTAGTGCACGTGGTTAGTGCACGTGATGTTTGGTTAGCTATGGTTGGTTGAGTTCATAGGATGCGGGGGGTGGTTAGTGCACGTGCGGGCGCGCTTCTTGAGGTGGTGCTCTGTCAGTGAGTGGGGATTGATAGACATGCATTTAATGCATGTCAGAACAGTACAATGGCCATCTCTCGGGTGGGAGGAATTATCCTGAGAGAGATGGGAGTTTGCTCAAAGGAATATAGAACCTTCTTTAATACAGTGACATCTAAGCTAGCAAGTCAATGAGTCAAAAGGGCATGTAATGTGGTGAAGTGGGATCTTTCTCACACATGTCCTCTTCTCATTGGAGGGATTTTTTTGTGTATCATTAGTAGTCCCCCCACTCTGAGTCTAGAATGTTCTAGACGAAAGAGTATAGTTTGTGGGTTCTTCCTTGATTTTCCCTGTCAGAAAATTCTTATCTTGTACAGGATCTTGGGATCCGATTTTTATTGTTTTTCCTCAAGTAGGTTTCCTCATATGGTGAGGTTTTTAGAATCTAGGAGTGTTCCTATTACTTGGATGCTGAAAGTTTCCTTAAGAGGAAGATTTGCATGTATAGGAAGTCGTTGGGGACATGATTTTCTAATTTGATTGATTCTCCTTGGAGAGAATTTTTTTACCATGAATCCATGGGGACATGGGACTCTTACTTGTGGAGAGATTTTAAATAGA
The DNA here is from genome assembly GCA_949634005.1 of Mallotus japonicus. Lineage (NCBI taxonomy): Eukaryota > Viridiplantae > Streptophyta > Magnoliopsida > Malpighiales > Euphorbiaceae > Mallotus > Mallotus japonicus. Next base: position 16,659 of record CATIWK010001918.1, on the reverse strand, counting down.
TTCTCCTTGGGGAGAGTCTCCTTAAGGAGGTTGATTGGTGTCTAGGGAGGATTTATGATTCTTAAACCCTCATGGAGCTCTCGAACTCTCCTCTTTTCAAATCCATTATGGGAAGTTAGGAATTTTCCCTTTAATCAATATGTTTAAAGCCTTCATTGAGTGCACAAAATTGCCTAGTGGATTTTCATATGGGTTTGCAGAATATTTATGTGGAAGTGAGTTAGTGGCCAACACTTTTTAATGATGGAAAGGTAGGTTTTAAAATGATAGCAGGAGAGGGTGAGGTTTATAATATCCAGCGTATTGTAGCGGGGTATTCTTTGAAAAAATCTAATAGCTTTTATTATTTTATACAGATACTCTAAGGACTCCATTGTTTCTAAGGAGAAAAAGAAAGAGACTTACTCTGGGGTGATGACTAAGGTAAAGGTTGTTTTAGTAATGATTAAAGATTCTAACTCAATGGAAGTTGAACAAGGAAAAAGGAAGGCCCCCTTAACTAGTGGTAAAGGAAAGTGGAAAAAAAGTGGTTTCGAGATCAGTTGATGTAGATTATTATTGTGAGGGATGGTATGTCCTATTGAAGATTCTCTGTCGACATTTTCCTACTTAGAACTTTTCTCATTTTGTAGTTGAAGGAGGAATTTTTGATAACAACCAAGAACAGAATCCTCTGATAGAGGAAGCTCTCGAGGCTGGTGTTCCTACAAACATTGAAGTTCCTTTCACGTAACTCTGGGGTGCTCACTTTTCTTGAAGAGATAATGGACTCTCAGGTGGTAGCTGATGACTCTTAAGAAAATAAAGAGGGGGATCCTACTTTATCTTATTATCTTATGAGGACTGGGAATCTTAGGAGCCCTTCAATAAAAATTGACATGGCTTGAGGAATCTTCTCTTCATGTGTTAGTCTAGTAATTTTGAATCTTTATCCTTCCTGAACAATAGGTTACAATATTTGATGGCATGTTTACCTTTTTAGAATATTTGTGTCTCTCTAAAACATTTCGACTTTGAATGGTATATTTATTTTCTTTAGAGATATGTCTCCTTTTGACCTCTTTAGCACTTCTGGCTTTATCGAGGATTATTTTTCAACATATGTTGATTTTTGGTTAAGAGATTTCCTTTAACAGGGTCTTGCACATATGTTTTGTGTAGATATCTAGCTATAAATGATGTTTGTCTCATACTCAGAGACTTGGTGTTGTCTCGTTCTCAGAGACTTAGTGTTAAATGCATTCTTTTCTAGGTTCTCCTTACCTTTGGAGGAGTTCTTTCATGTTGAAAGAATGAGTTAAGGTCATATTCTTACTTGAGCAAGAATTGACATATTTTGATCTCCTCTCAGGACATTCCCTGAGTGCTTTAGCTTTTCTTCTTATAAGATAATTTTTTACACTGCTGGATAGTATGTCAAAAAAATCTATCTCTCTAGGTGATTATACAATATAACTTATATAAAGGGCTTCTCTTTGCCATGAGTGAGCATTTTATTTATGCATAGTAGAAAAATGACAAGTTCTAACAATACACAAACATATTCATCACAAAGGACAGGAAAGAGTTCCATTGTCCTTATAAAATAAAGATTAACAAACAAGAGATACACTTTCTTACTAATAGTGCTTTTTTAAGTGTTGGATTGCTCGGAATCATCCGCGGCTATCCAATGAATTATCCCTCTTGTCCCAGTATTAAGAGGAATAATTAGGTGCTTGTCCTTCTGAGGTTTTGGAGTAGTTGCTTCCTTAGAGGGTTTGTTTGATCTTTCTCGCCTTCTCACAAAACTACACAAATGCCCTTCTTTAATAAGTCTCCCAATCTCTAATATAAACTGATGACATTCATTCGTGTTATGCCCAACAGCTTTGTGAATATGATAGCATCTACTTTGATCTCAGTTCTTAGGATTTGAGAGCATGTCTTTGGGCCGTCGCACATATTCTTTGTCTTTAATCGCCATCAAGACTTTATAACGAGAGGTGCTGAGAGGGTTATATTTTCCTCTCTGCGAGGAGTAAAAGGCCACTTTGAGTATCCTTGTAAAGAGTTATGACTTTGGGGATTTACATTTCTTTCTGCCCTCTTAGGAGGAGAGGAATATTCAAATTCCTGAGAGGAATATTTGAATTCCTCCTTACGCTTGGGTGCAAAAATACTTGTGCGAAAAGCATCATCCTGCTTAATATATTTCTTTGCTCTATCCATCAATGATCAAATCTGCTGGTGTATTTTTTGAGAGTGAATTGAAGAAAGGAGGATTATTGCTGCCTATTATAATAGCTTCGATTGCCCTTAGTGATCCAAATTAGGAATTTTTATAGCCTCCATATTGAATCTCGCTACATACTCTCTCAAGCTTTCTCCCCTGTCCTGGACAACGGTTTCTAGGTACAAGGTTTCCTTTTGAGCTGGGATGCTAGAAATAAATCTACTGATAAACTGCTTACTAAAATCAGAGAAGGAGTGAACACTATTTGGGAGTAAGTTGTTAAACCAAGATTGTGCAGCATTCACAAAAGTTACAGGGAATATTTTACAAAGGATAGCATCTGAGTGTGTGTAAAATTCTACAATTACTTTGAATTTAAGAACATGATCCTTCAGACTTTTAGTACCATCATAAGAAGGCAAAAAAGGGAGTTTGAACTTACGGGGAATTGGTTCGTTCTGTATATCCTTTGAAAAAGGTGAATGACTGCTGATCACTTGGCTAGCTAGCCTGCTCTTTTCCTCTTTCTTTTCCCTCCAGTCCAGGAATTCCTTAAACTCATTCTCCAATTTTCTATGATGGGATGAGAGGAATGGGAGATAGCTTTTCCCTTTTCACTACGCCATCTAGAGGTGTCCACATATGACTCAAAGACTCGTTTCTCTTTATAGCTCCCTAATTGTCTTCACTCACGGGACTGAGAGTACCTTCGCTCATGGGACTGAGAGTGCTTTCGCTCACAGGATAGAAAGTGCCTTCCCATTCTTCCTATGACATTAAAATCCTCCATATTCTCCCACCTCGGGTCTTACACTTCTCTTCCAGATGCTTTCAATCCACGTTCCCTAGGGCTCAACCTTAGATGATGCCCGCCATGTTCTCTATATGATCGAGAGCTTAAGAATACCTCTGATCGTGTTTCATCGATTTCTTCCTCTCCTCTAATAGTCAACCTTCTCCTCATAATATTTGGAGTTTTAATGTAAGGCTCAGTGACTTTAGCTTTCCCCTTCTCTTGTTTATGCTGCACATCTGTTAAGTAATCCACCTTCTTCATCAAATTTTTAAGGAAGTTAGCTGGCACTTCCAAGGTTTCAGGATTCCTAAAATTAGAATCCACTAGTTGTTTTCCTCTTTTATTACCTTTTGCTCCAGACTCCCTTCTAGTTGAATCATTAGATCTTGTCATCATATGTAATCACCAACTATCAACACAAGCTCTATTTTGACACTTTTTATTCAACCAAAACAAAAAAACAACCACTATATATCTTAACACCACTTCAAACCCTTATAACTCCTTGTTCAAGTGATCAAATTCAAAACAAAGGCATTTAACAACAAGAACTACCCATTTCCCACAGACGACACCATTTACTGAGGGTGCTATGTAAGTCTTGCTCCAGCTCAGCCTTTGACTCTACAAATAATCAAATGAAGGAAGACCCAAAACCCCTTCGATTCCAAAGGTAGCTTGTGGATTTGAGATAATATAATACTTGAGTGTGATGCATGGGATTGTAGTGAAAATGAATGAGTAAGGTAAAGGAAAATGGGTAGTCTCATTAAGTGGTATGGTTCATGATGTTTTCTAGAACATGAAGAAGAAGAAAATAAGCTTCTGGTTCATAGAAAAGAAAAGGAAGAAGAAGATAAAAGAGAGAAAAATTGGTAAAAGTTACCTCTCATAGCTAGGTTTTTCCCTTTTATAGCTGGTAGGATGATGACATGTCAGGTCGTGGTTGGTTAAGGTCATAGGATGCGGGGGGTGGTTGTTGCATGTATGGGCACGTTTCTCAAGGTGGCAACTCTGTCAGTGAGTGGGGATTGATGGAATGCATGTCAGAACAGTACAATGGCCATCTCTCGGATGGGAGGAATTATCCTGACATAGATGAGAGTTTGCTTAAAGGAACATAGAACCTTTTTCAGTATAGTGACATCCAAACTGACAAGTCAACGAGTCAAAAGGGCATGTAATGTTGGTGAAGTGGGACCTTTCTCACACATGTTCTCTTTTCATTGGAGGAATTTTTTTGTGTATCATCAATTTCTTCTCTTAATTTTACTTCATTTTCGATACAAGTTATTTGTTGTTCAGTTAATTCAGTTTTAGTGACTTTCAGAAAGAAATTACCACTGTACTCTTCTCTCTCTCTCTCTCTCTCTTACTCTCTCAAAGTGTCATATCCAAAATTCAACTTCTATATTTACAATGCATTATTATATATGATATATGAAATTAGTTCATTTCTGACGTCTCATACTCACCCCTTGTATTGCAAAATAACCAAAAACCAATGACTACAAATAAAAAATTGATACCATTCTTTCAAATCTAACAACTAAAATATAGATATGTAACCTTGAATGTCCTAATTACTTAATTTCACACAGCTAGAGCATCAAGATTGGCATTGCTGTTTTACCCTTGCCACTCCAACAAACAAAATAAATAGGAAAGAGTTATTTTGAATAAATGTCATTTTTTATCTCCTTTTAGGCATATTTGCAAGATGAAAATTATACAGGAGACAATGAATTAATCATTTATCATCACAAAATAATATGCTGAAAAATAGTGAATATAAAAACTGACTGCTGTTAAAATATTCACAAACAAACACTTCAGTCAACTTCAATGTTTTTGAACTAAATAAGTTATTTATAAGCCTAAATGTCTAGAAACACATATTCAACTTCAAATAAAAATAACACTAAAATGACTTACCTCCACTACTTGGGCAATTATAAATTTTAACTGCTATTTTATCCTCTTCATAGTTGAACAAGTTGGATGCCCTTTTCTTAGCCAGCATATGCAGGATCCTCATACCTGGTGCCAGCTTTCTGCCAAGCTCTTGATATAAGCCTACATAACATTTTCCCTAACTATCATATCAATAATGCACTTTTAAACAGTTTAGAATATTGCAGTTTAGTTAACTGGTTATGATTCTTAATTTAGCAATAACCACTAGTAGAATTAGATAGAAAATTTTCAAAAGCGAAGAAAGGAATAAGAAGTTTAGCAAAAAAAATTGGAAAATCAAAAGTGCTTGATCATATGCTTGAGTGAAAAGTGACTTTGGTTCTAGCAGGTCCAGCAATCTGTGACACTTATCTTCTGGAATATCTTCGACTTTTTTCCTGCAAATCAAGAACAATAAAAATCACATTAAATAAAATTATTGGCATGTGCCATCTAATCAACAAATTTAAATAAGTTAATAATAACTTGCAAAAAAATTTAGGATAATATTTCCTGTCACTAACAGTAAATCATGGGCCCTTCAAATTTCCATAATGCCCCTCTCTCCTGTATTTGGGGACAAAAAAGGCAAACCAAATTTTTTTTTGTTTTGTTGCGGGCAGCAACAGCACTATTGCTGTCGCTACCCGTGACATGCATCATCATCCAAAAATTTATTCTCAATGTACAAGTACTAAACCAAATACTAGCAATCTCTTTCTTTTGTTTGGACATATATATTCAAATTAATAGTGTATGATATTACTAGGTTTGGATCAACTTCAAGGAGTGGGCAATAAAATTGCATAGTTGCACACTTAGCTCCTTGCAAAGAAAGACTGAAAGACCCTCCATTAGAAACCAGAAAGCGCAACTCAAATAAGACATGCTGGCAATGCTAGATAAATAAATTTGAGACCACCAGCTTCAACTAATAAGGAATGTTGACATGAAAACCAAAAACTATTTTCAACATTAGGCCATTATGCTTACAATTGATATTACTTTAATTATTTTTATCTCTAAGAGTATGTTTAGTATAAATGAATTGCACAAATTTTGTGGAATTCATCCGCGATTCCAAATGATGTGTCTTTGATTTAAATGAACATGCTGTAGAATTCATTTGTAATTCCAATAAAATTTTAAGATATTTTAAATTCTAATAAAATGGTTGAATTTTCCAAATTAATTTCGCAACTTTTAGATCTATATTTCTCAATGAATATACCCTATTTATTTTTATTTTCAAAAATATTTTTAACGACTGATGATACACCAAAATCTCCAACCAATAACAACGGGACACATGTGAAGTAAGAAGCCAACTAAGACATCAACCCAGGGGAAAACTGCCCCTGCACGCGAATTGTTCTCCACCACTTGGGGACACACCCAGGGATTCACCCACACAGGACTCCAGCCGTCCTGCGAAACCAACCAGAGGGGACTCCTCCCTGTGTAAACAACGCACCTCAGCACCAGGAAACAAAAGCACCTCTGAGAGACCATACTCGACACAGCTGTTAGCTGACGTCTTCCTGTCGACTGTCGCCCTACACACCGACCAGACAAACAGTAGTTCCACGCGATGCAGCAACCAGAGGCAGTGTCCTTGCCAATCCAAGGCCGACACGTGTTGTACCTTCTAACAAACTCTCTCAAAGAGAAACTTCTGCTTCAAGGACCACGTATGATCTTCTTCATATAACATGCACGTTCCCTCCAAGGAGAGGACAACTGTTCCATTCACTCCATATTCTCTTCATTTTCATTACAGTTTTTCTCATCAACACATAGAACAATAGATTCTTCTCTCGTACTCCCATGAATCCAAAACTAGCTTTACCATCGGAGGGGTTTTGGGCAGCCAAAGCCCTCTCTGACTGAGTTCTCTTTGTTTTTTCCAAGACTTTATTTCTAAGCCAAGGCTGAAGCTAAGGAGAGAAGGTCGTGAACCATCAACGACCATAGCTAAAATTTTTGTTTCCTTTGCACAGTACATTCAAATGTATTATAACATTTCTTTGACTGCTTTTGTGTGGTCAACTATGAGATGATGGTCATATAAAATGAAGGCAAACCACTACATTTACTATAAGAGTCACTTACCAAAGATAAGCAGCTGGATTATAAGACTTCGGTTCCAGAGGAATCAATTCTTTAGGAGGATCAAGAAATGAAACTACATATTGCTCATCCAATTATGACTTCTTCCCACTCGGAAAATCTCAAAGGGTTTATCATCCCAGGGAGAAAGTTGTTGTTGCTGTTGTTGACCACCTCCATCAACGGCTTTGATTGCACCACAGGAAAAATCCACCAATTTCCCTATCCTACCATTCCATTTCTCTCCTATTGCACCGGAAATTTAGAACCCACAAAACAAAAATGCTAAAAGATTGTTTCTTTTGCCATCTTTTACATAATTGCAATGAACTGAATTGAACCTTTTCTTGCGATGGTGAAGGCGGTGCGAGGAAGATTTTGATGGTGAGAGGCTATTGGAGGTGATGAGTGGAGCGTCTGAAGTACATGATTGCAGCATGTTGCCTTCATCTTGGTTTGCAGAATAAAATGGAGGGAAAGAAAGAGGAAGGGTAGCTTAAATGAAGGCTAAGAAGTTGATACACTCTTAATTTTTGTGATCTCCTTCTTGATAAAATTAATTTTTATAATTTTTATTCAATATATTATTTATAATTAATTAATTAATAATAACATATTAATATAATTTTAATTAATTTTAATTTTTATGATTTTGATTTTTTTTTTATCATATGATTTTGATTCTTAATAAAATTAATTTTATATTATTTATATAATATTTTATTTGTATTATTTTTTATCAACTAATATATATATATATATATATATTAGATAAACCTAAAACACCTTCGGACATTGATTCAATAATATCAGTTGAACTCTTATGTATTAAAACTAAGCCTGAAGCATATAATATAGTTTCCAAGTTCATGATACATGGGTCGTGCGATTCTATAAATCCACAAGTAGTTTGCATGAAGAATAATAGATATTCTAAGTTTTTTCCTAAAAAAAACCAACCCGAAACTATAATCGATTCTAATGGTTTTGCGATTTATAGGCGCAGAAATAATCATAGATTTGTTATTAAAAATGGTGAAAAAAATTGATATCCGGTTTATTGTTCCTCATAATGTTGACTTAGTTTTGAAATATGATGCTCATACATGTATTGAATATTAACTACTCACCTTATCTCAAAGTGGATGGTTTATTGTGTTCCTTTCCCTTCTGCCCAAAAAGCAGTATAAAAAAATGAAAAAGAGAGAGAACTAATTGATTTGATTGTATGGTTGAGATATAAAACTGCTGATAAAATTTATAATAGTCTTTTTGTGAATTATTCTTTTCTGTTTTGGCTGCATAGTTTTTGCAAGCAGTCTGGCCAAGTTTGGAAAATTTTACCACTTTTACAGCAAAGCACCTATATCCTTTCAATGATCAGGTGGTTATATATGTTTGTCATGTTGGTCCTGGGGTGTCAGTGGGACAAGCATGGCAAGAAGGAAAGGAATTGCGCCAAGTTCCTAGGAAGCTATGTGGTGAGATTTTGATGGTTAAAGATTATGCTGCATCCTCGTTACATCGCTAAAGAAATGTCCTGTGACATTACACCATTATGTTGATCCATTGCAAAATTCTCAAATGCCTTAATAAGATTACAAGGAAATATGCATCCCAGGTTTTGAAATATACCAGGAAATATGCATCCCAGGTTTGAAATATACACACTTCCTGCCCAGGTCTTAGAATAGACGTTCTTCCTGCCAAGTATCGAATCGTGGATATTGAGAATGGAGAAGCAGAGAAGATGTTCCTGAAGCTAACTTTTGACTTGTGGCATCATTCTCTTTCACATGTAAATGATTTTAATCTTGTATGTAGCTTGTCAAATTTTTGAAACGGCCTCTGATTTATCTTTGATTTAGTTATCCCATCTTGTAAAGGCCATGAAATTAAAAGGCAGAAGCTTAGCATTCTGAATTTAGAACGTCAATACCAAAGTTGGGTTAAAAGCATGGAACGTGTTTGTACCATCACCATCTAAAAATAAGGTATGTTTCCACAGTAGAATCATGAATAGCACATAATTTCAACTGCTTAGAATAGCATTTAAAACATGGTTACATTAACAGCTACCAATTACAAGTCTTAATTGAAGTGCCAAAAATTCTAGCTATTGATGTTTGCAAAACCAATTGACACATCCAGAACTCCAGTGCACCAATCTCGTTCACAACAGATTAAGTGTAACAGAGCAACATAATGGAGGCATATACAGTGTCCCATACTTGCACATTTGTGCCTTCGGGTTTACAGCATTTTGAAGGACTTTTACTTGCCAGCTTTTCTCGTCAGTTTAGAAGGACGAAGTTTTTTGAGACTAACGAACCATAAGAATATGTCCATATCTGGGCTCAATCAAACCATAATCCTCTCCGTGTAACATTAACAAAAAGAATTTCGCTTTTTTCTCTAGCAAAAACTGATATTGAGACGGCGGTTCTGCATTTTTACAACAAATCCTGAACTCTGAATGAACCAATGAAATCATTGTTACAACATTTCCATCTCCATGGCACACAACGCAATGCCAAATACTGAAAGTTTCACGGCCAATACCACAAAGCATCCTGCACAATCCTATATTTCCAATACGATTAACAATTCACTTGTGTATGCACATAGACGTAAAGCAGCCCCATCTGGAACTATGCAGCACATCATAAGAGACTCTGAGGAAAAGATGAACTACAAAGTAAAATAAAAACCATAATGTGGTCAAAATCATCCAAAACTACCACAGTAATAAAAATGAAAGTAACTTATCAATGACATTAATCAAATTTCTTGCTCCACCGCTGTATGAATTTAAAGGCCAACAAATTCCTCGAAATATAGAACTATGGGTCAAAAGCTATAACACTTTGCTTGTTTTTGGAATGGAACCATCACAAACAATTTGAAAGCGAGGTTTTATATTCAAAACTTGCTAAATTCTTAAATGTAAAAGCTAAATTGGATAAGTTATTTTGGGGAGGGAGGTTTATCAATGGAAGGAGGAACCTTTTGAGTTGTTGAAGATGCAGACTCTTGGGAGTCAACGAGTTTGCAGAGTCTCTCTTGAAGAGCCCGTACTCTGTCTTCAGTCCTTCTAAGTTTTCTCCACCTGTAGGTGGTCCACAAGGCAAAACCACCATATACTACAATATATGATCCCCACACATAAGGATACATTTCTGCATTCTCTTTGATTTTCTTATACTGCTCTACTACCATTTCGGTCAAACCATGCGGACTCGTGCTTTGCTCTGCTTGTTCTCCTTCCTGCTGACTAGCCATTTCTATAGATGTGTTCTACCGAAAGAAGAAAAAATAAGAATCTAAATCAAATCAAATCAAACTTATTGCATAGCAAAACGTGATAGCAAACTTATCATCTCAAATACTACAACTTAAGATGGCTGTGTCAGTCATTTGCCAACAGGAACAGCTAAGGACTTAAAACTCTTAGTTTGATTTGGCCACATCATGAAATAGAAGGGACCAATTTGACAAAGAAAAGATTGATAAACAAAATGGCATGGCTGGTGCATGTGGTGGTATGGGAATCATTGAGTGATTTATGGATTCATCATATTCACATTTGCTACATCGGCATCCATAGCATTTTCCATTATAGGACTTGTTTGTGAATTTTCAGGGGATAGCATATTAGCAGCAGGGTCTGACATTCTGTAAAGCATGACAAAACAAATTGGAAAAAAAACTAAGGCAACGGGCCAGGTTTGATCACTCATTATATAACAGGGCAGATTTCATTTATTTTCAACATGGCAATTATACATGGAAATTTAGAAAACACACAAATCAGTATAAAAGGGCAGATTTCATTTACTTCAGCAACACACAAATCAGTAAAAATTCAGCAACACACATTTAATTCAGCAACACATAAATCAGGGCAGATTTCATTTAATTCAGCAACACACAAAATAAAAATTAAAATTAAAACAGGAAAATTTCACAAAGAATGCACAATTCAGACTAAAGAAACATAGAATTTCACATCAATAACCACAGCAAAGCACAACACAGGGAGAACAATTTCACAAAATAAAAATAGAAATTAAAACAGGAAAATTAAATAGGATAATAACCAAAGCAAAGCACAACTCACTTGAGAACCTTTCGAAGACTGTGTGCACTGAGAGTCCTCCTCTACCGTTTGAAATTGAAGCTGGGAGAGCTCAATTGAAATTGAAAACGACAAAAGCACCAAGCCTCTGCGAATAAATGGGTTGTTCACCGAAGATTCTGCAAGAGACAGTGATATGTTGAGTTATAGAACGCAAGAGACAGTGATATGTTGAGTGAAGGTTTGGATATCAAACCTGCTGGCTAATTAAGTAATAAAAAATGGAATAAAGAATCTTCTTTTGTCTTCAGCTGCCAATCAAACCAACCATTTCTTCAGCAGCAGTACTGAAACACACCAAGCTTCTGAAAATCGTTAGTATGTTTTAGGTAGAAAATATAGAAGAAGCAAAGAGAGAGGATAGTTCTTAGGAACAGACAAACAAAAACAGAATGCTAAGAGAGTCGACACCCTAAAAGCTCTAACAACTAATAAACGCGTAAGAAAAATCACCCAATGAGAGAAGATAAGTCTTAGGAACAGACATGAGGAAGAAAAATTGCAGCAAGCTAAAGCATAAACCAATTTTGGAAAGGCAGAAATATGATTAAATAGGATAAATATCAAAAAGAGATTGGAAAATATTAACTAGAAGCAGCAACAAACAAAAACAGGTAAAAGCATAGAACAAAGCAGAATCTAACCTCAACTAAGCGGCCATGCCAATATAAAAATATTCCTGCGTGCTCCCACTCTAATTGATTGTGACCGAGAGTTAAGTGAACATGTTTCCCCAAGATAAGTCAAAGGTGAGATGCGTTACGGTTCTGGTTAACAGGGCAGATTCAAATTCGTTGGTTTAAGAACCATTGCAGCGGCAAAACTTACTGATTTCACACATGGTTCGTTGGTTGAAGAGAGACAAAGGGTGATGGTGATCGTGGCGACAGAAGTAGAAGAAGAAGATGATGAACGGTACGGCGAGGGTGATGGTGGCGCAGAGACGAGAGAGACAGAGAAGTAAGCGGCCGGCTGCAAGGTTGAACAAGTGACACTGAAAAAGGTTTAGTTACTGGTTAGAGTTATCACACTAAGTAGTTTTGATCTGAGAGATATTTAGTTTTTTTTTTTTTTTTTTTTTTTTTTTAACACTGGAGAGATATTTAGTTTAATTACAATATTAATATTTTGTTGTTATGATTTCTGACTTAATACATATATAATTAGTATTATATAATAATGTTAATTATTATATAACATTAAATTTGTTTATAGTGTCAAAACTACTTAATTTTGGAGTTTTGTTGTTAAAAATAAATTGTGTTTTTAATTAGGGGTGAGCACGGGTGGGGAAAATCTGGAGATTTTTCAGGAATTTTAAAAATAAAATCTCTAGTACCAATACCTATACCTAATTTGAAAATCTCCATATATGTACCATCCCATTTTTTGGAATGGTTAGGTACGGAGATTCGAATCTATCGGCACGGATCAGTAAGGTATGATCCATAACAACAAAACGAAAATTCGGGAATTTATGTAATAGACAAATATATATTATTAATTAAAATTATATTTATTATCCACAAATAAACTAAAATTATATTTATCATCTACAAAATCAAAACGATATAGTTTTGGTTATTATATGTATATATATGCATATATATATACACACAATAATAATAATAATAATAATAATAATACTTCTAATAATATTATTTATCTTATTATTTTTAAATAATATCAATAAGATTAAATTACTTAATAATAATAATAATAATTAATAATTTATTAAATATAATAATAGCTATATATTTTAATTAATAAAAATGTATCTTCTCATATTTTTGTTTGTAAGATAGCTACTTACTTTAATCAAAATGATGTAGTTTTAGAAAAAATTATGTCATTTTGGTTATCTATAATATATGTCTATGTACTATTATGTAGCAAAATAATAATTATAATAATATTATTTAGTTCATTAATTTTAATAGACATTCCACATTCTTATTTGTTAATTGAATTATTTGAAATTATGCAATGTGAATTTTTTATATTTATATTTCAAGTTCAAATTGTAATATTATAGATATTTCACATTTTTACTTGTTATAATAATAATAGTAGTAGTAGTAGTATTAGTAGTAGTAACAATGATAATAATATTGATAATAATAAAATTAATAAAAACATTTTGTTAACAATTTATTTATTATATTTTAATCACAAAACATATTAATTTTTATTATATATTATTATACATACATATATTACTTGATAATATAATTAAAAGTATATAATTAAATTACTACTTACTACTATTTATTAATATCTATGTATTACTTATTAAATTAATATTCGGAAATATATATTCGGTTTTCGGTTCGGTACAATTTTGGTATGGTTTGGTACAGTTTTTGGTTCCCTTTTTTTGTAAATATCTAGTACCGTACCAATTTAGTCATAAAATTTGGTTCGGTTCAGGATTAAAATTATTTGGTTTGGTACGGTTTTAATGTCTTTCGGTTGGGTTCGGTATTTTCTCCATCCCGTACTCAGCCCTAGGTTGCATCTAAACTACGTAGTATTGGGTAAAACTACATAATTTTAAATAAAATTAGGTAGTTTTGGAGTTTTGGAGTTATGAATAAATTATTTATTTATGATATTAAAATTATGTATTTTTTATAAGATAAATTAAATTAAATTATAATTTATAATTTAATTATGTATTTATTTAATAAAAATTTTAAACAATGTTATATTTATTAACTGTTGAAATAATATTATACAACAATATGAAATTATTTTATTATATTTAAGGTATGTAGTTTTAACTTATGATTAACTATGTAATTGAATAATTGTATAACAAAATTGAATTATAATTTAGAATTTAAGAATTTTAATTGGTATTATATTTATTTAATGCTAAAATAATATTATTTAATAATAAATTACTTTATAATATTGAAATTGCTTATAATACAAAAATTACGTAATTTTAACTTACATAAAATAAATTATAATTTATAATTTAAGTCATATATTATTTTTTCAAATTGTTTTTTATTATTGATAAAAGATAACGAAGATAAAATACGAGTTTATTTTATATCAATAAATATTAATTTTTGTTGTTTTAAACTCAATCTATTCATCTATTTATGTACTATTTTTCCTTATTTACTAATAAATCGACTAATTAAACTTGTGTTTCTATAATCAATTCGATCCGCCAATTGAATCGGGAGGAAACACCTATAAAAAGATAGTTTGAACTTAAGAAAAAGCCATTTAGCTTTATCCATGATTTGTCTATTCTTTATTTCAAAAACTTTATTTCGTTCAACATATTTTATTCAGTTAGATAAAAAGTGATTTGACTTAGAATTAAGAAACATAATTTTGCTTTTTTATTTTATAAAATTTAAATATATTTTAAAATAACTATGTTACTCAATAATAAATTATTTTTAAATAATATTTACTTAATATTATATTAATTATTTTAAATTATATTTGCTCAATATAACTAATAATAACTTAAATCATAAATACATAATTTTTATTTCACATAGTTATTTTTATTTACTAAATATTTAATTAGTATTATATAATATTTAAATATTAATTAAATTTTTACTTTATATTAATGTTAATTTACATAAAAATTATATAGTTGTATTAGAATATATAATTTTGTCATATGTAATAATTCATATTAATTAATACTAATATAACAGCCCCAGCCCACCCGCTTAAGATATTGTCAGCTTTGCTTACAGGCCAGCCCCAACTCGCAACCTGGAGCGCACGGTTTTAAGGGCTATAACCCAAAACGCGTCTGAAGTGGAAGGTATCCACATCCTTATTATAAGGCATGCTTCGTTTTCCTTCCAAACCGATGTGGGATATCACAATCCACCCCCCTAAAGGGCCCAGCGTTCACGCTAGCACAACAGTCCGGGCCTTAAAGGGCCCAGCGTTCACACTGGCACAACAGTCCGGGCCCAGGCTCTGATACCATTATAACAGCCTCAGCCCACTCACTTGAGATATTGTCCGCTTTGCTCACAAGTCGGCCCCAACTCGCAACCTGGAGCGCACGGTTTTAAGGGCTACAACCCAAAACGCGTCTCAAGTGGAAGGTATCCACATCTTTATTATAAGGCATGTTTCGTTCTTCTTCCAAACCGATGTGGGATATCACAACTAGTTTATTTAATATTTCTTTACTTAATAAAAAATTAATATTATATAATATTTAACAAATTAAATTATATTTGACAAGCATGTTCACTAGCTTATTTAACAAGTTTGTTCATAAGTATGTTAACGAGCTTGTTTTTCACAAGATTAAATGAGTCAAGTTTGAGGATGTTTGGGCTCGGCTCATTTAGCTTACCAGCCTTAAAATTATGTTTAGGCTCAACTCGTTTAAATTACTAAATGAACTTGAACAAGGTTCTAACGAGTTGAATCGAGTAGCTATAATTCTGAAACTTATTTCTAGTATTCACCCTCCTAGGGCTCGCCACAGGCCAGTTTGGATACAAAACCGAATTGGAATTGGTCTGACTAAAATTGGAATTGGATCATAGATGATTGGTTAATTCTGAAACTTATTTCTAGTATTCACCCTCCTAGGGCTCGCCACAGGCCAGTTCGGATACAAAACTGAATTGGAATTGGTCTGACCAAAATTGGAATTGGATCATAGATGATCGGTTCAGGGTTGGTTTATCCTTTTATAGATCTGAAACCGACAGTTTCGGTAAAAATAAAAAAAAAATTAACTTATCAAACTGGCAAAATGAACCAAACTCAAAACCTACCGAACTTAAACCAGCCTTGAACCAGAATAGAGATCGATTTCAATCTGATTCCATCAATTGTGGAACCATGAAACGCCGATTTTAAATCGAAACCAGCAGTTCATTGAACTGTGGCCATCCATTCCCTCTCATGCATTTTTTTATTTTGTTTTTAAATTTTTTATATGAATAATTACTTTTATATTTTACTATTTTATTATAAAATGGAAAAGATCACTAGTAATGAAATATAGACAATGTTTTCAGTTTGAATTTTTAAATTTAAAAAATAATAAAATCATATATATCTTTAAAACATTGGTTAAATGGAAATAATAATTTCTCCATTGTATAAATAAATTTATAATTAGTTTTAAATGGAATGAAATGATTTAAACTACTTTCATTTAAATATTTAATTTAATTTTACTTCAAATATATATATATATATATATATATATATATATATATATATATATATTATTCTATTTAAATATATATTATATATTTAATACACATTATTTGCTATTCAAATAAAAAATTTCTGTGTATACTACTCTTTTTATTTTAGCAAAAAAGCTAATAAATTATTATATTTTTAATACATCGATTATTGTTTTTGTTACATATATCAAGTGGATTTTAAGAAAATAAAACGTACCTATTGGATTTTAAATGTTTA
>CATIWK010001795.1:0-10524 GCA_949634005.1 Mallotus japonicus | reverse complement strand
TTTTTTTTTTTTTTTTTTTTTTTTTTTTTTTTTTTTTTTTTTTTTTTTTTGGGGGGGGGGGGGGGGGGGGGGGCGGGGATTTGAACTGCCCCTCTTACAGCACCCCCAACAACCTTGGCCTGTTGGCCAAGGCTTCAGTTAGACACATTTTCACATGTGATTTTTTTCTTTATACTTAAAGATATGTAATTTCAATTTTCTACCAAGGTATAGACGTTGGCATATATTGACTTATAAGTACACCTAAAAACTTAATTACGCTCAATTTCAAATTAAAACCTTAATAATAATAATAATAATACTTGTTGAATAATCTAGGGACTGTCACAAAATATTTCAATTTATTTTAAATAAGTTGTTTATTATTTTGAAAGTAAAATACTAACGAGAAGCAAGAACCGAATCAAATCGAAAACAAAACAAAAACTTACAATTTTTTATTCAAAATAGTTAGTAAATTTTACAAAACTGAATTAACCGAACTAACCAAAATGCTTTAATACATATAATATTCAAGTATTAGTTAAAAATACATGTAATTTAATGGAAGATATGTTTATTTTAGTCTATAACATCATAGGGTCAAACCTTTCTCTTTTTTTTTTTTTTTTCAAAATTCAATTAACCAAAAGCCAAACTGACCCATTTGGTTTAGTTCGGTTCTGAAAAGTAAAAAATTTCAGTTAGTTTAATAACAGAACTGGCAGAATGCACAAGCCTATTAAACACCATCATCACTATTGTACCAACATAGTGCCAAAATATTGCATATCAAAAAAAAAAAAAAAAGTGAAATATGTTCTGAAGCACATACCATCTATAGCGTGCTTGGAACCAATAACTAGAACCGTATTGGCATTTCCATTATACTAATTTTTTTTTTTGAAGAATACATTATACTAATTTTAAATTTCATGGCGCTTGTATATTTTTATAACTTGAATGTGTGAGTGAGAGTCCAAAATGAATTGAGTAAATATTAATCAGGTAGAAAAAGAAGATGCTTTTAACATATAAACCATAAATACTCAAAAATATTCCAGTCAGAGCTGTGATCTACCACCCTCTCATGAACAAAACCAAGTTCATTATAAAAACGCTAAATGATAAAACAAATTCTACGGAATAAAAAAAATTCTATAATTACTTACATCAAAGCTCTTTTAGAGTGCAAAAACTTTGTTATAATTATAAGAGTGGGCAAAATAAAAAAAAAATATGGTACAACAGGAAGAAAAGAAACCTCTTTGTTGGCGGATGTCGCGAATGTGCAGTTCATGGGTGAGTACTGAAACACATTTACAAAGAAAAGTGGTAGTTAAGCGTTCAAAACTGACCAGCCCGAATGTCTCTATCAAGTCGATCTGCATTTAGGGTTCCAGGAAGCTCCCTAAAGTCTTCATTGAAGATAGAATACGCACTGCAGTATCAGAAAACAACATATAAGACCACTATATGTGTGTGTGTGTGTGTACACGTGATGACAACGACGAGGACCATAACGATTATGATGATGATGATTGTGTTCAATTTTGAGCTCTATAAAGTTTCAAATTACATATAATAAAAGGGTGACAGGGGTGACCACTGTGAATATCTGGACAATAATAGAGGGTAAGACTATCGTAATACAGCTCCAATCTTAGAAAATTATCATAGAAAACCATGGACAATTATCCGACACTGAAGGCAACTATGATAAACTGAACAGTAATTATTACTGATGAATTCAGATATCAAAAAAGAAAAGAATGAAAGAAAATATACTAATGAAACAAAGTGGGTCCCATGCAACAAAAAATGGTTTTCAATTGGATGTTCATCTCCATGTCATAAGAATAACAATAGACTTAACGTCTGCACATCATCCAATTCTCCTGCTCTAACCCCCCCTTCAACAGGCAAAAAGAGAGGCAGAAGGAAAGACTACACCTCATTTTGCGAGAAAGTCTTAATTGACATCCTACCAAAAGCATCTTTTTTGGACCTCTTGTGATTTTTTATGCCAATTTGTTGAATATTAGCACAACTACCAAAATTAACATATACCTGAGTTCACCAGCTTGCCGCCTTCCAAGGTTGAAGAAGATGATAAAAAAGCCTGTGCCCAGTATCTGATAATTACATGGTAACAGGAATTAAGATATAAGAAATACTAAAGAGAAATAAGCACAAGGAATATCTGAATGCAGAAGACACAAGTGACACAGTTAAGCAGACACTGCAACAGTGCAGTCCATGCTGCCATCATAACCAAGAATTTAGCACTCAAGCACTTATTGAGGGTATTATGAGTTTGAACTTAACATAAGGCAAAAAACTTATGCTCAGATCTGTTTTGAAGCATTGTTCAAACAGGGTTTGCAGTCAAGCTTGAATCTAAACCATCCACCAGAAAAAGCATTGTTATTTTCAGTTGTTTTACAAACTGGCAGCCATTTTTTCAATTATTTTCAATTAGCCCTCAAGCTCTATTCTCCCTCCATTATCCACAAAAATAGAATGATTACAAAAATGCAATTTGCTTTATGCATACATTAGCAACAGATAATTTTATTAACTATAGTACGGAAACCATAATTTTGAGTATTAATTATTATCCTTAAATATATTTATTTCTTATGAGTCATAAATATTTTGATTGTATACAAATTATTTAATATATTGTTAGGGATGATGTGATTCTATCAAACATTAACATCAAAGCAACTGCCAGCCGATTAAAAAAAAAAAAATCTTCAAAAGAATACTTTTAGCATCAAAAGTTGTTGAAGTTGAATGTGCCAACAACTAATAACTAATGATTTTAGTTTACCAAACTAGTTATTGAGGTCAATAAGTTATAAACTGGCCCCACCAAAGCAAACACCATTTTAGTGTCTCAAAAAAACAAAATTACACCTTAGTAAAACCAAATTTTCAACAATTAAATACTGGTTTTGATATACATTAAATAAAGGGAAAAGTACAACTTTAATCCTTTTGGTTTTGACTTGCAATAAAAACTAGTTCTATGATTTTGCATGTGCCACTTCAGTGCACTATATTTCATATTTATAACATTTTAATACCCTATTAACTGATAGTATAATTATTTTATGTTAAAACATTTATACAACATTATATATAAAAAAAAATAAAATTATTTTATAAATCATTTATCATCAATAACAAATTATTTGGATATTTAAAAAAAATTATATTTATATTAAAACTTTTTTTCTGTTTATTCACAAATAAATTAAAATGCATCTAAATTTTATTATGAGTTCATTATAGTTAGTTAAATGCTACATCACTTGATCAATGATTTTCCTACAAAATATTTATATCCTTCTAATATTAACCATAGATTATTAATAATATTATTTAGTAGGGTATTAAAGTATACCTAAGTGCCAAAGGAAAAACCATAAGATTAGTTTTACCACAATTTAGAACCATACATCCAAACTGTACTTTCCCCAAATAAGATACTCATCATAACCCAAAAATTCTTGAATTTGGCCTCTCGTGGCATATTATGCAGCTACATGATGAGCCATGGGAAAAGGCACCAGAGTTTTTGGTCCCCAAAAAGCAGGCTGATCCTCTCTCATGCAGGAAGAGATTGTAGCCCATTTCATCACTCAAAGTCATCCATGAGAGTAAGTACCCCCAACAATTTGATATATTGAATACCCATTGACTTGCCACTAAATGTGAAAAGGGAAGTTGGACGTGAAATAGAAATATTCCCTTCCTAAAATTTATTTAAGAAACCAGAATCAATTGTTTTCTGTATATGTCAAAAGGGGCATACAAATTAACTATTGAAGGAAAATATAAATGCTTTCAAAGAATATGGGAAATGAACAAAGAAGCAACTTACATATAGAGGTCCAAGGTCCCATCTGTGAGCAACACGTGCCAAAATGAACCATAAAATAATCATAGCCCATGCTTTTAGACTGAGAGAGAAAAGCACCATCAAAAGGATATCTATCATTGCAATAGAAAAGAACTGATCAGCGGCTTGTTATCTCAAAAATGTAGCTACATTCCATTAGATGCTTACCAGGAATCTTCAGCCTATCATGCATAAATAAGTAAAGTTTCCTCTTCCAATGACTAGTTGACTGTGGCAGCTGAAACTTCTGATGTTCCTAAATGAAGAACAAAAATTTTCTTGAGAAACAATTAATTTTCATTATCTAAACAGTATCTAAAACCAGCTCAATATGAGAACTTATTACACTATACCGGGTCATCATCATCAATATCATATCCATCATGAAGATGTTTAGCTGGTGGCTTTGGTTTTACAGCAACAATCAGTGAATCTAGAACATGAAAAAAAAATATTGTATTATACTTCAGAAGGAAAAAAAAAAAAAGAAAAAATGTTCCACAGGATAAAACTCAATATTCTTTAACAAAATAAAAATCATATGTTCATTGAATTCAGCACTTAGAAACTTCATTTTGTTAACAACAAACAAAATGCTGAATATGGAATACTGTAATCATAGTTTCTCAATTGCTTAGATTTCTATAAATACACGAGCCTCAATCAACTAGATCTTATTCATCAAAATCTTCAATTTTTTTTTTTTTTTGAAATAAAACTGCAGAACAGCTTCTTTTTGTCTTCTTTCTTAACATTTAGTACATTATTAGTACAAATACTTGTAACAAAGAGACATTTTACACAAATTAATAAAAGAAAAAGCACTTCATGAGTGGAACTTCATGGATTCCTAATATGAATATAAAGAAATGTGATATAGTAGCATGATACTAATAATGTTAAACGAAATGATGACAATCTAAATCATCCAAAGCCATTAGTAGTATTATGTATGCAATATGGTAAATCTAAACAGCTGATTAAAGAATTATAAGCACGAGTCACATTTCATTTTACTTAACAACCATGTCCTTTCTGTAAAGTATGGTCACTTAAAAGTTTTTTCCATGGCCATATTTGACACCTCTTAGATACTAATACTCCTTCAATACACCAAGGTATAACTTGCCATCCAAATGTCTATGGAAATTCCTAGCAAGAACTTCAACATGTCTATTGTGTATTCTAGATGCATCTGTAGTGTATGCATATTTAATATCAGTCAAAATGAACTTACATGATGCCTTAGATGAACAAATTGTAAGAAACATCAAACTAATTTTTTTCATTTTTCATTCATTTATTATTTCTTGAATACTTGTTTTATTCATTATCTATATTTCCACATTCACAATGAAAACAAACTCGCAATGAAGACTAACTAGCATAAATCAATATGTTTTCATTTCATTTTAGACTTATATGTAGGCTTGAATGATTCATGGACGAGCTACAAATACCAATGCATACCGTGTAGATGTATACATATATCATATTGATGCACTGTAAAATAAAGATAGAACATTCCATCAACACATGACAAAACCTCTTTCTACCCGCATAATGAAAAATTTTAAGTCAAATTATAACTGGGGAATAGTAAGAGCAATACTAATTATAAAGTAGGGAAGTTGCTAATTTTTTCAATGATAAGAGCAGACTGGCTAATATGTGTGAAAGATTTTCTCCTCCATCAACATCTTCATCTTTTTGTTCATCAATGCATATATGCAGTCTCAACTAGATTAAATTTACTTCGTAGAAAATTAATAAGAATCAACATCAGAATCAAAGACAAGATGTATACCGGCCTGACTGAGTTGGAGGTGTATATCATCATCATCTTTGGTATCATGCAACACATTGCCACGAAATATAATCCTCAAATTATGAATTGGTAAATGATGATTTTCAGCAATCAACTTTCTCAAATGGAGAACCTAAAGAAAAAACACCTTAACATTATATTAAAAAGAAAAAAAATCCAAAAAGTAGCAAAATCAATCAACAAATTATATAGAAAGAGAAAGAGCGGAATACATAGTACTTTAATGGGAGAAGGAACGAGAAGGCGAGAGGGAGGGGAAGGGCCGATGGTTTTGAGACTGATCTCTACAAAATTCTGCTTTCCATCACATTCATTGCAGCAGCTGCTGCTTTCATTGTTCATCTCTTCAAAGATTTCCGTCTCCGCCATCAATTTTTAATTGATTATATTATACTGGAATAGGAATTGGAATTGGAATTGGAATTGGAATTCCTTTCTCCTTAACTTTACCAATGTCTGTCTGGTTTCTCTGTTCCAGGTCTCACCGTAATCTATGTGATGTTTTTTTGAGTTGTACAAAACACACACAAGACTAGGTCAACACAGGACAGGACACACTCTTCATAAAACCATAAACCATAGCAATTTTGTATTTATGCGATTTTACTTCCCTTAGTTGTGCCCCTTTTTCCATTCTTTTATCTAATATAATCAAATTAGATAATATAATTTTATAAGTTTTATTATTTTAAAATTAATAAATAAATAATTATAATTAAAATTAAAATTAATAAATTTTATGAAAATAGAAAAAATATATAATTTTTTTCAAAAGTATATATTTTTGTAAATTAAAAATTAATAAATAAAAAATAGTGCATATAATTTGTTTGAAAGTATTTTGCTTTTATAAAATTTAACAAAAAAAGAGTTAAAATTAAATTAATTAATATTTATCATTTAATTATTATTTGAACTTAAAAAAATTACATTAAATTAATTTTTGTGTAAACAAAAAGTATTAATATTAAAAATATTATAGAAATAAAGTGTCATAGCTCAAATAAAAAAATTACTAAAATTGTAATAAATTATAAGTTTAACGGGATTTTAATATTTAAATTGTTGTATAAAAAAATATTACTTTTATTACTTTTAAATTTTTTATTAACAAATAACTAATATTTTTTTTATTATCTTATAATTAATTATGACCATAATATTTTTTATATGAAATCAATCTAGAGTTGAGAAAAATTAATTATAAAAAATATTAAAGTAATATTACATAATTATTTAAATAAAAGATTTATAAAAATTGTAATGAATTATAACTATATTAAGTTAATATCAAATTGTTATATAAATAGATAACACTGTTATTATTTTTAAAACTTTTATTTAATACTCACGTGTGAAACACGTGGTTATTTACTAGTGTATATATATATATACACACACACATGAAAAGGGGATAGACAAAATTACGAAAAAATCTTCACTCATTATTATATAAAAATTAGATAATTTAGTCATTTACCAATAAAAGTAAAATTCAAAAAAAAAAAGTAAAATTAAATTTATTAAAATATAATTCTAATTTATTTGGAAGTCTATTTCCTATTCTAATTAGATTAACTTTTATTCTATCTCTAATAAAAATTAAATTAATTAAAATATAATTCTAATTTGATTGAGAGTATGTTTCCTATTTTAATTAGCTTAACTTCTATTTTATCCCTAGTAAAATTAAATTATTGAAAATATTAGTAGTAGTTTTTTTAAAAATATGTATATATTTTTTCCATTTTTACTAGGTCTACTTACATTCAATCTAATATAAATCAAATTAGATAACATAATTTTATAAGTCTTACTATATTAAATTTAATAAGTAAATGTAAAGCGGACTGTCTTGTTTCTCTGACAAGGTCGTTTGTCTTGTCTTTCTAACAAGTCCGAGGTTGATTTCTTAAAGTTTGCTATCATTGTCTTATCTTTCAACTGTAATTGCATAATGAAGCACAATAATATGGATGTGGAAAATATGCATATGCAGTATGTGAACATGACGTTGGATGAGGAAGAGAATGACGGGGTCACTATGGAAGAAGATAACTCTGAATAAGAAAAGAAAGGCTTCAAATGGTGCCTTATGGGACGGTTCTTGACGGAGAAGGGTGTAGATTTTGCTACGATGAGGGATATGATGACTACGTTGTGGCAACCAGTCAAGGGAGTGTGCATTAAGAGCCTAAGCACAAATCTATTTTTATTCCAATTTTTTCATGAATTGGATATGTAAAGGGTGATTAAAGGAGGGCTCTAGTTTTTTGATTAAAATGTCCTGGTAAAGCAGCTAGAGGAGTTTGAAAATCTGAATTTATTTTCTTTATTTATGATGGACATATGGGTACAAGTGTTCGATCTCCTAGTTGGCTTCATGTTAGAACGGGTTAGGAAAATGATAGGAAACTATATTGGCTCCTTTATTGAGAGTGATGCTAATTTTGATGGCATGTGGAAATCGTACATGAGAATACATGTTCAGTTGGATATTAGGCTCCCATTAAAGAGGAAAGATGGAGATAAGAAAGTCGGGAGGTGAGTAGGTGTAGGTGAATTTCAAATATGAAAGGATACCTAAGTTTTACTTTTACTGTGGGATCATCGGGCATTGATGACCATGGGAGTAAAAACCCAGACTTCTTACGAGGGGAGTGGCTAGGAGCTAAATTTTGAAAGTCCTTGGCTGGTAATGGTGAAAGATGGCTGCACAACAAACCACCAAGCATGGTGGCTGGAGACATAAGGGAAGGAGCTAGTTAGATGGTGATTGATAAGGAAAATTCTGAAAAGGAAGGACATGAAATCAAAGGAGGTAATTTCGCTAGTGAAAGAAGGAAGGAGCAGAAGATTACAGGGGAATCAATTTGTACTAAATCAAAGGCAAATGGGTACTAATATGGAAGATGAGATTGACAGGGAATCTGTAGTCATTATGAAAAATATGGGTGTGATGGTGGGGGACCCTAAAAGAAGAAGGATGAAGGAAGAAAGTCAAAATAACCAACTCAATAATGGGCTGCTCTTAAGCCCACTTGGAGATACCATTATTGACCTAAAAAGCTTGTAAACAGTGGGCTCTGGTTTCTAGACCCACCGAGCCCAATGAGTACCCTATTTGGAATTATCGTGGGCTTGCAAACCCACAGACAATTCAGGTTTTAAAGGACATTGTTCTCACTAAGAGGCCCACTATTATTTTTCTTATTGAAATCATGATATGTGAAATAAGAATGGAGGATATTGGTAAGATATTAGGTTTCGAAGGTTTGTTTACTGTTGAAAGAGAAGGGCATGGGAGTGGTTTAGCTCTTCTATGGAAAGTGCAGAGTACGATTTTAGTGCTTGGGTATTCTGATAATTATATAGATGCTAGCATTTTTATTCAGGGTATAGGGGATTGACGTCTTACGGGCTATTATAGCTTCCCAGAGTGGTGGAGAAGAAATGATTCATGGAATCTCCTCCACCATCTTTAGAGCTTACATGCTATGCCTTGGGTTATTTTAGGCAATATTAATGATCTTGTGTCCCCATTGAAGAAGAGAAGTAGAATTTCTCATCCAAATTGGTTGTATAGGGACTTCCAAAGTGCAATTAAAGACTGTAGTTTGTTTGATTTGGGTTGTATCGGTCATCAGTACACATGGGAGCATGGTAAAGGTAAGGAGAGATGGGTAGAAGAGTGGAAGAGAGGCTTGATTAGGCTTTGGGTTCTCATTCTTGGCGTGCTTTTTTTTTTTCCAAATGCTAAAGTGTATAATTTAGTGGCAGTTTTTTCCGATCATTCCCCTCGTTTTCTTTAAATTTAGAAAAAGGTTTTTCTTATTAAAAATGAAGCTTTCCATTTGATTGATGGTTCTAGTTTTTCTTAACTGTTTATTTAAATTAGTGAATTGATGGTTGAACTTGTTTTCATGTGAAATCATGTTGTGCTTATCATATTTCCTTGATTAATTGATATGATTTCTTTTAAGTGTTTGATTTTGTTCTTAACATTTTTGTTGATTATTGATTTTTTATGAGCAACAAGGATATTCTTGCTCATACATTCCTCCCCAACGAGACTAGCTTCTTTTTATGTCCTTTTTCTTTGTTTGCTCGTCAGTTTCTGTTTAGTTTATTTTCAGTATATTTTTCGCTTCTGAGCTTTGAGCTGCTAGTCTTTATTTAAGTCTATTTTATGTCAGTTTATGTTTGGTATATTTTCTGTTTCCTTTCAGTTTATAAGCCAAGGGCTGCTAGTTTGTGTCTTGATATTTTGAATATATTTATTTTCTTTAATTCTTTTTTATTTTAACAAAGGGGGAGAAAATTTTGATTTTGCATAAATTTATTATTATTTATTTCCTTATTATTTATCTCATGCATATGATTTATTGTTTTTCCCATTTGCATGATTATTGGCATACGATGCACTTGTCCTCCTATTTTACTTAGTTTTGGTCTATCCTGTTCTTAGTTTATAGAAAGTGCCACATGATTTATGTGTACTATTTTGTAATGCATTTCATAGCATGCATTGTAAGTGCGGCTGCTTTTGTGTTATTTAATCATATTTTTCTCTGTGCAAAAGCTTTGTTTTGCTCACTTGCATAATTTATTTTATTGTTTTACAAAGGGGGAGAAATAATTTTTGGTTGAATCTCTCATGTTTTCATTGCTTTAGTTCTTGGTCTTTTGTTTCCTTTAGAACTAAGCTCTACATGATCATGTGATAGTTAAACTTGCAATATGTTTGAAATTATTTCCTTTCATATTGCCTAGTATTTATTTAAATGATCATGTTATCATGTTTTTA
>CATIWK010001647.1:0-19101 GCA_949634005.1 Mallotus japonicus | reverse complement strand
CAACACCATACTAGCCTTAATTCATTATTAGTTCAATAATAATAATAAATGACTAGGGATAATATGAATAGAATTCATATTTAATTTAAGGGTTTTACTATCAAGTCACATACTTGATGGCCTTAGAATGAATTAACTATTTAAGTAATTATCATAATATAAAATGATAATGAAAAATGCCTCTTTTTTAATAAAATGATAAAGTCAAAACATGGTCATACATGATTGACCTAGTGTATATCACTAACAGATAAGTCATTAATTGAATAGGAATATACTTGTTGGATATCAAGAGTCCCCCTTGAAAGTCTGTTCGGATATTCAAGTCCGACATTGCAAGAGTTCAATAAATGTGTGGATGATAACATGGATAAAGAGTTCTAAAGAAGAGTTGCTGATGCTGGAAAGGTGAGCTGAGGTGGCCAGCCTCAGTCACTGATGATGAAGATGCTCGGTACCGAGTCAGGGAAGTACAATGTTTGAGTATCATAATCGTGAAGTGCTAGCTGGTCTTAGATGCACAATAATTGAATGTGAAGGAATAAATGCTTGGCGTCCCGAGAGATTAACCCATGAGTGTCATGATAACACGTAGAATGGGACCAGCTAGCATTGGGGTTTAATGCTCAGTACTGAAAAGCGACCCGAGACTTAACCTCAGTACTGAAAAGCAACTTGATGGTGCTAGTTTCCATATATACTAGACTTTGTGAGATGCTTGGTGCAGAAGAGCGACCTCATGATGCTAGTTTCCATATATATTAGACTTTGTGAGATGCTCGATGCTGAAGAGCGACCTGAGATCTAAGACAGCGGGCAGCAAGATGTGTGACTTTAAGATTCACGCCTTTTGATATGCTTTTTGAATTTTGAATTTGTACAATTGATGCATCTATTCACTTGTCAGAAGAGGAGACGTTTCATGTTGCGTTAGTGGAAAAGATAACGGTTTTGGTAACTGTGCTAATAATGGGTGGCTTTGAAGATTTATGTTGACTATTATACCCCTGGGAAGTGTGTTCTAATCACTCTAGCTTTGAGGATAATTTGAAGTCTCTCTAGAATCTTCTCCATCTTTATAAATGGCAGATAGATCTGTTGAGAAATCACTATTTATTATTTTTCCTCCTTGCTCGTGTTCCAGCTTCTGCTATTGCATCCATGTATTCTTGCTATTGCCTTCGTTGGTTCTGTTATTGGATTTTGCCTTATTTCCCAGGTGAATATCCTCAGTTCCATTATCTTTAATTATCTTTATTCCTTTTATTAGCACCATGCCTCCACGAGAGCAAGTAAAATCTAACTTGTTTGAGTCGAGAGTAGATGAGGGTATGTTAGAGTGGTATAGACGATGGTTTGGTATTCCTCAAGACTATATGTTGCATACCACTGAGAAGAAGGCGCATGAGCCTTATATCGATGCTATAAAAATAGTGGTTTATCAAGATCAATTAGAGGGTGGACTGAGGTTCCCCCTAGATCCATTTATGAGACTTTTCTTGAATAGATACAATATTACTCATGGGCAACTGCATCCCAATAGTTATAGGATTTTGACGGGTTATATAGAGCTTATGCATAGGGAAGGTAGAGAACCAGACTTCGACATGTTCCAATTTGTGTATTGTTTAAATAAGAAAAAGGGGGAGTTGACATTTTCTTTATCGGTTGTCCCCAATCTGAGTCTGTTTATGAAACTCCCAAACATATCAAAGTCTTGGAGACATAAGTATTTTGTTATAGAACATCTGACAGAGTTCTTCAATGTTCGACATTTATGGTTGAAGAATGTCATAACATAAGGCGCCTGATGAGGTTGCTTGACGAAGATTCGGAGCTGATTAAAAGGCTTCATTCTCTGAGTATAGACGAAGGAACATCTGCTGGAAATTGTTCTTTGTGGTACCTTCAGAGAATGTACCATGGGAATAGAGATAATAATGGTAAGTACCAAGCTTCTGAAGGTATATTCTGACTTTTTCCTTTTCCCTCTATTTGTAGATGGCTGACTTTTATACATTTGTGGGTGGGATACTGCTTTCAGATGATGATCGAGAGCGAGAACAAGAGGAAGAAGTTGCTAATTTGACTATAGAGCAGGAGCCTTTTGAGACTCATGCTGAATCTCATACCGAGGTTGTAAGAGATCAGCCAGTCGAGCTTGCGAGGAAAAATAGGATCGGGTCTTTAAAGAAGCATTCCTGAGGAAAGGGAATAGCTGAGGATGAGGAAGAACTAGCTGAAAATGTTTTTGTTAAGCATCTGAAACTTCCCGGATGCCCGAACGAGAAGAAGTGGATTCTAAACAAAATGAGTCCTCCGAGTGTGCTTAACCCCCAAGTGATGGACCAATATGCTGAGTCTTTACACTTACCAGAGGACATTCAAAGGTGGCGAGATGTGGGGAGGGGCAAGCTTTACAACTATTTGATTGTGCATGCCCTAGAGGTAGTTCATCTGAAGTTGGCCTTCTTCAACTTGTCATGAGTTTTTACGTACTAATCTTCTCTATCTTTCCTGTAGATGGCCCAGGATTTGCTTTTGGCTAAGGATGACCATTTCATCCTCCAAAGTGAATATAACTTCAAGGATGCCGAGGTTGGCACCATTACTGGAGACTACAAAAATAAGTTAGGTGCAGCAAAATAGGCGCTGGAACTTATCAAATCTCAACTCAAAAAAGCCAAGTCTGAGGTTGAGTCCCATCAGAAGAAGATTCAAGAGCTTGAGCATTACCAGACTCAGCTTACTGAAAGTGTAGAGAAGCGAGATTTTGAGCTTGATGCTCTAAAGAAAGAGCTTGTTGAAGAGAAGAAAGCTCGAGGTGCTGATATGAAAACTTATCAAAAGATGGTGATGGGATTCCTCAAAGCATACAAATCTGAATGTAAGAGAATCCTGCTTGCTTAACGCGCTGATCTGGACTTTTCTAATTTCGATAAGATAACCCCTCAAGACTTGGCAAAGTTGGCTGCTGAAGAGGAGGCATCAAAGAAATATGCTTTCGAGCGACACAAGGGTCCGAAAGTTACAGAAAAGAAAGCAGCTAAGAAGTCTTCTTCACATCAGCCTACTAATTTGAGTGATGCTGCTAAAAAATCAACTATTGGGGCTGAACCTTTTGCTGCGCAATCTGCTGAAAACATTGATCTTCCCCTTTCTGATGGGGCAATACCTCCTGAGTTTGATTCAATTGCAAATGTTTAAATGTTCCCTTTTTTTTTTTGTAATGATCTTTAAAAATGAATGAATCAGTACTTTTATTGCGTTAAATCATATCTTTTCCTTGAGTACAAATTCTTTTACTGATAATATTTTCACAAACTGTCTGAATTCCAATATCTAGGTAATTCTTTTCCTTGCATATTTTTTATCTTGTATGCTCCCTTGGTAGTTTTTTCTGAAACTTGATAAGGGCCTTCCCAATTAGGTCCGAGCTTACCTGTTTCGGAACTTCCTTTACCGATGTCTGCTCTCCTTAGCACGAGGTCTCTGACTTTGAACTGCTTTGGTCGGACATGTTTATTGTAATACCTAGCTACTCTTAGCTTCTGAGCTTTTGAGATGATCGATACATGTTCCCTTCTTTCTTCAAGTAGCTCCAGGCATATCCGAGCATTGAGATTATTGATATTCGGATCTAACTCTCCAACCACTCGGTAGCTTGATGATCCGATCTCTACAGGGATCACTGCATCTATCCCGTAAGTCAATCTGAAGGGAGTTTCTCCTATTGAACTCCTGGTATTGTTCTATATGCCTAGATGATGTTGTTGAGTTCTTCCACCTAGCTCCCTTTCTTTTTATCTAGCCTCTTCTTTAAACCTTACATAATAATCCTGTTAGTGACTTATGTCTATCCATTCATCTGAGGGTGAGCAACCGAGTTGAACTTAAGCTTGATGCCCAAATATGAACAGAATGTCTTGGACTTCTCATTATCAAACTATTTCCTATTATCTATGATCAAGGTGTTAGGTATTCCGAATCTGCAAATGACTTCTTTCCAAAAGAAGTGTTGAATCCGAGCCTCTATGATGGTTAGAACTGCCTCGACTTCTACCCATTTAGTAAAGTGATCGATGGCTACAATCAGGAACTTCTTTTAGGATGTTGAGACTGGGAAGGGTCCTAGGATATCCATTCCCCATATTGCAAAGGGCGATGGACTTCCTATTGGACGCTAAGTATTGGATGGCTTGTGATTCAAACGAGTGAACTGTTGGCACTTGGAACACTTCTGAACAAGTTGTTGTGCATCTTTAGACATACTCAGCCAGTAATATCCTTACAATAATGCCTTTCGGACTAATGAGCTTTGGGCTTCATGACCTCCATATATCCCTTCATGGATCTCTTTAAGCACGTAATTGCCTTCTTCTGGAGATACACACTTTGACCACGAGTGAGACAAAGATCTCTTGTTCTTCGTTACACAAGGAATAATGTGCAACTTTGATTTTTATCTTCCGAGCTGTAAGTTTTTCTTGAGGCAAGATGCCCTGATCTAGATATTCAATGATGGGCTTCATCCACTCTACTACCTCCTGAGTGTTCATGACTTCTACTTCTTCGATGGTCGGTTTAGTGAGCTCCTCGGTTAGTTCAAGCTTATTGAATACTTGGTTAGCTTCTAATGCTGATTTTGGTAGCGAATCTACTTCTGTATTTTTACTTCTTAGAATCTACAGTATTTCCCATTGTCCCCCTTCCTGCTCAAACATCTTTAGGAGCTGTCTTGTGCTTTCTACACACTTGACCATACTTGGCTCTTTGACCTGGTTAACCACTAGTTAGGAGTCAGAGAAAACTTTGAGATGCTTAACTCTGACTTCTATGGCTAACTTAAGTCCTGTAATTAATGCTCTCATACTCAGCTGTATTGTTCATGGCATTGTACTTAATATGGACTGCATATTTAATTCAAACTTTGCTTGGCCCGATTAGAATAATCCCAGCTCCAGATCCTTGTGCCCCCAATGCTCCATTAATGTACAGCTTCCACTCCGGGTAGGATAGTGAAACTTTTTCCTCTATTGTCATCTCTTGAATGAAGTCTGCCAATGCTTGAGCTTTTATCTATTGGCGAGGCTCATAGCCAATATCGAATTCTCCTAGTTGAACTGACTATTAGACTAGTCATCCTGAAGTTTCGGGTCTCTGAAGGATTTTTCGTAAAGGGAAGTTAGTTCTGACTATGATTGTGTGAGCTTAAAAGTACTGCTTGAGCTTTTTAGATGTATGGATGACTATCATGGCGAGTTTGTCCAGCTTAGGGTATCAGATTTCTGATCCTCTAAGAATTTTGCTGACATAATAAATTTGGCTCTGTTGACTTTCTTCTTCTCGAACTAGTACTGATGCAATGGACTCATGTCCAATTGAGAGACATAAGTATAAAACCTCTTCTGGGATTGGTTTACTAAGCAGTGGCGGTGAAGACAAAAACTTCTTGATCTCTTCAAATGCTATCTAACACTTGTTACTCCATTCAAATTTCTTGGAATTCTTTAAAGCTCGGAATAGAGGTAAGTATTATTTTTCTGAGCATGAGATGAACCTTCTGAGGGCCGTGATTCTGCTATAAAGCTTTTGGAGATCATTTAGTGTTTTTGGAGCCTTCATATTTAAAATGGCTTCCATCTTCTACTGGTTTGCCTCTATCCCCCTATATGAATCTTGAAATCCAAGAACTTGCCTATTTTTACTCCAAAGACACATTTGTTTGGGTTCAGTTTGATATGGTAGTGGTCGAGAATGTGAAGGATTTGCTCAAGATCCTCCAATATGTTGTTCTGCCCGCTAGTTTTTGATGATAATGTCATCTACATACACTTCCACATTCTTCCCAATCTGATCTTGGAAGATGTGGTTCATCAGCCTCTGATTAGTTGCTCAGCATTCTTCAGCCCAAAGGGCATAACTTTGTAGTAATAAAGGCCCTCATGGGTGATGAAGGATGTTTTCTTTTGATTATCCTCCTTCATTAGAATCTGGTGGTATCCCTAAGCAGCATCAATAAAACTATATAGGCTATGGCAAGCTGATGAATCTACCAATTAATCAATTGTTGGTAATAGATAGCTATATTTGGGGCATACTTTATTTAAGTCTGTGTAGTCAATGTACATCCTATATTTCCCATTTGCTTTCTTAACCAGAGCTACATTGGCTACGCATTCCGGGTGTGTAACTTGCCTAATGAACTCAACATCTAATAGTTTCTAAGTCTCCTCGGTAATCACCTTTTACCTCTAGTATGCGAACTTCCTCTTCGTTTGAATGATAGGTTTCATTATTGGGTTAATGTTCAGGTTATATGATGCAATTTGAGGATCTACTCCCATAATCTCGGATGCTTTTGAGGCAAAGCTGTTTGAGTGTTTGCTCAGAACTTCACTGATTCCTTTGCTGATATTTTCGTCAAGTTCACCACCAATCCTAACCGTCTTACCTTTAGCTATCCGTAGAGTCTAGACCTGGTTAACTGGCTCTGGATTGGCTCCCTGCTTTTCTGTCTCTAGAGATTCTAATGGGAATGCCTCCATCTATGGTTTGACTACTATCTGATAACACTATTTAGCCATAGATTGATCTCCGAGTATTGTTAGCACCCGGTCTTCTAAAGGAATTTTTATAGTTAACCGTTTGATGCTTATGGCTGCATTAATTTCATACAGAATTGGCCTTCCGATGATACCATTGTAAGTGAGTGGGAGATCTACCACATTGAACAGAGATTTGACTGCCTCCACTTCCAGCTCCACTGTTCCTATTGGTTGAGTTGTTCCCCCGTATAAACTTATGATAGGGTTTTTAATCACTTTAAGATCAGTAATTGAGCCTCCCATAGCCTTATAGGCATTCCATGAAAGTGCATTGACATCACTTCCATCATCTATTAAAAGTCTTTTTACTAAATAATTTCGAACGTATGCACTTACGACCAATGCATCATTATGAGGATGTCGAGCATGTTCTCCGTCATCAGGTCCGAATGTGATAACCGGCTTTCGCCTAGACACTCGGTATTCTTCCCTCTAAGGTCTTTTCAACTTCTTTTCCACAGGCGTCTCTCCTCCGACGATTATGTTAATGACTCCGGCTACCTTATTACGAGCTTTCTTTGCGTCAAGGGAATTTTTGGTTTGATCGATGGAATCCCAGTTTCTTGTGAATCTTCCCAACTTTTCATTTTTAATCAATTGCTCAATCGACCATCCGAGGTCTCGACATGCGTCTGTCTCATGCCCGTAATCTCAATGGTACAGACAGTACTTTCTTCTATCTGGTACTCCTCTTTTTGGCGAAGTTAGCTTTCTGGATGAAGTTATACCCATTCTGTTCTGTCTAATCCACATTAGGATTTCCGACCTGGAAGCGTTTAGGAGCATAAGTCTTTCAGTTTCCCTTCTGAACCCCTCTACTGGGTTTCTAAAATTGTTTCGAGAAGCTGTGGGCCTTCTTAAGTTAATTCTTTCATTTTTCTTGAAAGGTGGCTTGTCATCATCCCGCTGCAGTCTTTTATCATCATCCATCTTGATTAGTTTTGTGGCCATAGATATGACCTCTGAGAAAGTGCGTGGCTCCTTTGTCAGAATCTTATCTTTTAGTTTTCCCAACCGAGTTCCATTTTTCAATGCTTCTATGGCCACTTCATCACTTAAGTTTTCGATTTGCATAGCCACCTTATTGAACCTGTCCAAGTAACTTCTCAATGACTCATTTATTTCCTGTTTGCATATTTGGAGATCATTTATATTTTTAGTAGGAGGAACGTTGGTGATACGAGTTCTGAACTTTTCGACCAACTCCTCAAAGGATGAAATAGAGTTTTTTGGGAGTTGATAAAACCACCTTTAAGCAATTTTGGAGAGTGTGCTGGGAAAGACTTGGCATAGGATTCCATCGTTGATGTTTTGGAGCATCATTTTTGTTATAAACATCGATACATGGTTGACTGGATCTCCTGTGCCATCGTATTGCTCCAGCTGAGGTAGTTTGAACTTAGATGCGATTTCTGTTTTATTAATTATGCTCACAAAAGGTGTTGTTCCTTCTAGGATGCACTCGTCCTCCTTCCTGGGTCTAGTCCGAGCTTTCCGGATTAATTGTTCAACCTCTTGGGCTATTTGAGAATCATCTAAAGTCGGAAGACTTGTGCTAGACTCCTCTTCTGAATCTTTTCGAGCTTCTTTATCCTTGGATTAGGGCATTTAGTTGTTGTTGCATGAGGATCATTTGGGCTTGGATGTTTTGGATCATCGCCTTTTTATTTGTTTGGGGGTAGGTTGAGTGTTTGGGTTACTGTGTTTAGGTCAGGTGTATTTGTAGTGGGAGTTCTTCAGAGTTTTGGGAAAGATACAAAAGGAATGGGTTTGCTAGTATGGTGCAAGGGGGCATAAAATGGAAAGCTTGTACCCGGGGTTATCCATCCTTGTGTGATTTTGGATGGTGTATGTGCATAAAAAGGTATTTATGATAACGGTCCCACATGATGAATCAGAGCTAATGGATCAATAGGTGAGGTGGGAGTCGACTGGTTAATGGGGGCAGAGATATGAGTATCTGAAGTTGTTTCAGGTGGATTGCTCTGAGTGTCAGTAGTGGGCAGTGGATTGGACGTCATAATGGAAATTGTTCAGCTCGGCAGATGGTTTGGCTTTAATTCGAGAGATTCCCACAGACGGCGCCACTTGATAACTTCATTCCTAGAACCTCCGAGTCCTGCAGTCAAGCAATCAACAAAAGTGCAAGGTGAGATGTGGGGTTTCCCCCACAAACCCTCCGATGCTTAAGTTAGAGAGGGTAGAGAGAGAATTTAGAGAGATAAAGAGAGAATAAGAGCTTAAGAGAATAGAATGCATAATAAAGGGAGAGGGAAGGAGTATTTATAGAGAATATGATACTCAAACCTGAGAGGAATAGGATTCCTCTTTTATACAGGACTTGTGCCTTTGGGAGGAATTTCTTCCTAATCTAGGTCTTATGCTTTTTAATGAGGGACTCCTTTTCCTACTTGGATTGAGTTTCCTTGTCCTGAAAGTTACTTTTATTTAGGAAGATAAGTCAGTAATTGAATAGGGATATACCTATTGGGTATCAAAATGGAGCCTAAAAATTCAAAAATGAAGTTGATATGCATGGTGCACTCGTTAAGGGACCTTAGACCATAATAGGACATTACTTTACAATACAAGCTTGGTCTTTATAATTTGATAGCTCTGATGAAAAATTTTCATTATGTGGCATGGATCTATCCATTCCTCTATAGTACTATCATAACTAAGTGTTATGTATGATTGGCTAAGTCATTGGTAAGGTGTTAAAGATTGATTATAATATGGAATTTATAGTAAGAGGGCAATATGCTAGGATTGCAATAGATATTGAGTTAGAGAAACCATTTTATGCTCAATTATTATTGGATGGAAGGATTCAAAAGATAAAATATGAATGCATGCCTCATATTTGTTTCACCTACTGTAAGTTTTTGGGCATATCAGCAGTCTATGCCAAGACCGAAAATGGTGGTCAAGATGAAACTCTAGAGCTATAAGAAAAGGAGAATGACATGAACAATGCTTTAGGTTCACCAGTTGAACAAGCAGGAAGCCAGAATGTTGGCAAAGATAATCTAGCCTATAGGCCATGGATGGTAGTATTTATAAAAGGTAGGCTTGGGGGAAGGAAGGAATAAAAAAAAGTGGGGGATTTGATGAGAATCAAGTTACTATCCAAACTACTCAAGGATCATTCAAACATCCGTTACAAGGAATTGGAGGACAAATGATAAGAAATCGAGTCAAACAAGTTCAAAAGGCACTTAACAATTTAGTTTGCATCATTTGAGCCAAGAAAAATATCATGTTGCACTTAATAATTTAGTAAGAATTTATCCCTTTGTCACTCATGTTACAGGGTTTGTCCAGTTAGAATTTATGAATATGATATATATTCTTTAAAAGAAAATGCAAATAAAAATCAAGTTGAATATATATACATATACACATACACACACACACACACACACACACATACACACACACACACATACACACACACACACACACATACACACACACACACACACACATATATATATACAATTTAAACCATATTTTGCACACTTTGAGGGAGGTGCTCGAGAGAGGGTTATGGAAGTACATCTTGTGTATTCTTTTTGCCTATATTTTTTTATAACCCGTACTCAAGTATTTGTAATTATGGACGTAAATGTTCAAGTGACAGAACACCTTATTATGTATATATTTATATTAAGTTATGAAGTCAAATGCTACTTGCCATCTTTAAATTTGTGGGAGTTAGTCATTATATATATATAATTATGTCATTTACGATTCAAGTGATATCATATTAAAAGTAAGTGTGAGGTTAGCCATTTAGGTTTAGGTAACGCTACTCTCTGACGGTATTGTCACCGAAGATGGGATGTCATGTGGAGGTACTAGAGGGGAGGGATGTTACAAACTGGTTGCAAAAAAAAAAAATAATAAATTGGGTTAATTACTATAATATTCATGGGTTTGACCTATTATACTACTAGATGCCTTCATTTTTAATAATTACTATAATATCTCTGAGGTTTTCTTCTGTTAAACTATTATATTCCTAGCATTTAATTTACCAATTTGAAAACAATAAAAGTTCTATTTGATCCTTAAACTTATATTATAGTTTTAAATTCATCTAATTCTTTTATTAAATTAATATCGATTTTTTAACTTATTGTGCTTCTATTTCAATAATAAAATTTTATTTTTAACATTAAAACCAATTTATACCATATTAATTAATATTAACACTACTCCAATAAGAATGTGCAATCAATACTATATTAATTAAGATTTATCGAATTGATTTGCATTCAATTTTACTAATTGTTATTGTACTAATATGACTTATGAAATAAGTATTGCACTGATTATAATTTATCTTACTGGTATGTACTTAATTTCATAATTGGCATCATATCGATGCAATTTATGCAATTGGTGTCCATCAATTAAAGTTTACCATACTAATAAGAACTCAATTTTTATGATAAGCATTGTGATACAGGAGCATCCAATTCCTATTCAATCTAGGATTGGAATTCAGATTCATATTAGAATTATATTTCAGCTTTCCTTTTCAAATTAGGATATATTTCAACTTTCCTTATTCCTTTAGGCTTTTATGTCTTCTTGTATAGTTTTCTTCTTTTATTAGTGTTCTTTATCCTTTAAGATTTGCTTCAACTAGTATAAATAAAGGTGCTTGGAGAGAGTTCTATTCATTGGATTTGTTCTAATTTCAATTATAATAATAATAATTTAGAGGTTGTTAACCTTAATTAATTTCTATTAGTCCAACTTTAATCATTTACTCTATTTTTCTCGTTGTGTCGAGTGGTATCACAATAAAAAAAGATCTAAATTACTTGGTCTCTTTTTTAACTCTAACCAATGGTTGGTCAAGAAAGAGGACGAGGTAGAGGCAATCAGCCTTAACACACTGAGTTGTCTAAATTATGAGGGGTGGTATAGGATTTGACTCAAGTTGTACAAGCCTTGTAGTGTCAAGAACCTGTGGAAGCCCATATGGAGAATTCAAAAGGTGACCACGAACAATTTGAGAATCTAGATTTTGAGGTTGACGAAAAACTTGAGGATGTGAACCTTTTTCATGAAGCTGGACCTACTAATCATGTGGCACAGGGTGGATTAGAACTATAGTTACTAAACACACTCAATTTAAAAAGTAGAGTAAAAGAGTTGTTTCACATTGTTAATGAAAAAGTTATGGTTGAAGTTGATCTAATTAGCTTCAAAAATCCAATTTATTATGAGTATTTTGACAAAGAAGAGGAAGGAATTGATTTAATTTTTGTCCTGGGATAGAGTCTTGATGTTCAAAATGTTTTTATTCCTATAGTACAAGAACTATAAGATTGGAGGAAAATAAGTTATGATGTTTTTATTGATTATGAAAATGTAAAGAACATGACATTAAAAGAATTAATGAAGGAGCTGGATTTGGTCATCAATTATAAAATATCATGTACCATAAAAACAAGTGAAATTTCATTATATCAATTTAAAATGGACGTTGCTTACAACGATGAATACAATAAGAGTTTTATATTGCGGTCTTTGAAAGAAAAATCCACTAATACCAATACTAAAGGAAAAAGGAAGAAGTCTTGGATGCATCTTGTCTCTATTGTCAATGCAAGAGAATTATTTTATGAAAATAATTCGCACATGATGAGTCTAACTGTAGAGATAAGGTTAAACAACAAGTAAGGTTGCATAAGAAGATTATTGGAGACATTTCAATACAATGAAAAGTTTTTACAAGGGATGCATGTGAAGTACTTTTCAAACTTAAGCAATTCAAAACTGCCTATGGGTTAAAGCGACAACATGTTCTCGACTTAGTACCATTACCATAAGAGTCTAGGGTGAGTGATGAAGGAGGGACCACATTTAGTGGGTTCATCAAGAAGTGAAATCAGCCTTGAAGGCTAGCAATACAGCTTACTCTTCTAATGCGAGGAAGCATCAGTGACTACAGGAATTTAAGGAGGTGACTTGGTGCTTGTGCATTTGTGGCGAGGAAGGTTTTTTAGGGGCACTTATGACATTCTTAAGTCTAGGAAATTTAGACCTTGTAAAGTGATAAAGAAAATGAACTTTAATGCTTATGTGATTGAGCTGTCAACCGATTTACAAATCAGCCCAATCTTTAATGTTTCAGACTTGTATTTAGAACTAGTTTATACACAAGCTAGTCATCTACCAAAAGTGCAATTAGATTTTATTGAGGATGTGTTGGACATCAAAGAAACGACATCAAGAAGGGAAAATCAATATAAGCGAATCTTGGTGAATTAAATGGCTAGGCAAACTAACAAATGAAAGCACATTGGTTACTGAAGAAGAATTGAAACGAGTTGATCTAGTTATTCATGAGGAATTTTTTAAGGCTTACTCGTCAGAGTTAAGTCCTTTTTCAACCCAAGGAGATTGATACAGGAGCATACAATTCCTATCCAATTTAGGATTGGAATTCAAATTCAAATTAGGATTATATTTTAGCTTTCCTTTTCAAATTAGGATTATATTCAGCTTTCCTTATTCCTTTAGGCTTTTATGTCTTCTTGTTTACTTTTTTTTTTTAATTAGTAATACTTATTCCTTTAAGATTTACTCCAACTAGTATAAATAAGTGTGCTTGTAGAGAGTTCTATTTATTGTATTTGTTCTAATTTCAGTTATAATAATAATTTAGAGGTTGTTAACTCTAATTATTTTCTATTGTTCTAACCCTAATCATCTATTTCTCCTGCTATGTCACATTGCACCTAAATAAGGCTTGCCATGCTAAAATAAATTTTTTGATGAGATTTGATAATTGTAATTCTCGTAAGACTTTGTAAACAACGTATGTGTATGCACACTAAAATAATTTTAATGAGATTTGATAATTAAATACATATCAATACTATAAAATTCTGAATTATATTGGAGTAATGTCAATTCTAAATAAATTGTATCTGAAATTTATTTCATATTAAAAATAAAAATTATCTAGATATTATAATTATTATTAATAATAGAAATATAATAAATTAAAAAAATTATATTAATTTGATAAAAATTGAATGAATTTAAAATCACGTTATAAGTTCAAGGGCTGAATAGAACTTCTAGTTTTTCAAATTGGTTTATTTAATTATAAATTAAACGGTAGGAATGCAATAGTTTAATGAAATAAAACTTCAAGTATGTTTAAATTAATTATAGAAAACACATGAATCTAGTAGTATAATAGGTCAAACCTCAGGGATGTAATCGTAATTAATTCAAAATATTTTTTGCTATTGTTTCAATTATCCCATTTTTTCATTCCATTAGTTATAACCTCATTATCCACATCAAAACCTAATTTCTTTGTGTATGGTGGTGTTATCGTTGTTTGATTTGGCCAGATTGTGACTGGTATCATTGCTTTGGGTTATTTAAATTTTCAATTCTATGTCGCTAAGGATACTATATTGTGTTTGTTTGGGATTTTAATTTTATTTTGATTACCCAAGCTTTCAATTTGTAACTGTTGCAATGGATATATTCTAATTTTTTTTCTAATTTGTACAACTATATTTTTTTTTTGTTACATAGGGAGTTAATATGATATAAATATTAATGAACTGTACAACAGAAAATAATTATTTCTTTGTAATTTGACGAGTCTCACTCTCTCACTGATTAAAACTATATTTTATTTGGTTAATAATTAATCAGCATTACAGTAATTTCTCACACTTGGGTATTTCGGTAGATGGTATTGCAGTTTGGATGGTAATTTCTCTCACTAGCCACATCTATTGCCCGACCAGGACAATTTTTTTTTTAAAATTACAGTTTTGTCTCATTTGTCCAATAATAATAATAATAAAAAAAATACATAATAGTTAAAATTATAAAATGTAAAAACATAAAAAGGAATGAATAAATTGTAATTAATTAATTAATTTTTTTATTTTTAAATTAAGGTAGGAACATTATTATAATTTGTCTTTACGAGCGACAGACTGTTTATAGAATTATGCTCCCAGTTTTTACTAGAAATAGAGAAATCTAGTGTTTTATAATAATCTCAATTGCAAATTTCATGAAAATGACTCATCAATGAAGGAAGGTCCACCTGTAGATCACCCTGTGAAGACGATCTTTGCCTTTGGTGCAATTATTGATTTTTTTTATTTTATTTTTATTTAAAAAAAAAAAATTAGATGCAAATACAGCTTCATGATAACAATATCATCACTCTAAACCTTTCAAAACTTCAACCAGCATCTTCTATTTATCTTCGATCTTGACAATGGCAGAAGCAGTGCTCTTCGGTATTGCACAGCAAATCATAACAAAGTTGGGTTCACAAGCCATCCAAGAGGTTGCCCAATGGTGGGGTTTCAGAGACAAGCTTGAGAAACTCAACGGTACAGTTTCATCCATCAAGGCTGTGCTGCTTGATGCAGAAGAGCAGTCCATGGAGAGTCATCAAGTCAAAATTTGGCTTGAGATGCTGAAGGAAGCAATTTATGATGCAGATGACTTTTTGGATGAATTCTCAACAGATGTTCAGCGGCAGCAAGCGATGACTGGCAATGGAATGGCAAATGAGGTGCGCCGTTTGTTTTTGAGTTCAAATGGGTTTGTTTATGGTCATAAAATGTCTAGTAAGATTAAGGCCATTAGAAAAAGATTAGATGAGATTGCTGGTAATAGGAGGTTTCATTTGGAGGAGCGTTATGGGGAGAGAGTTGTTAAAGCTAAGGGCAGGGAGCAAACACACTCCTCTACCCCTGAAGCAGTCATTGGGAGAGAACATGATAAGGAAGCAATTATAGACCTTTTATTATCCTCCAATTGTGGAGAGAATGTGTCAGTTATTCCCATAGTTGGAATTGGGGGATTAGGCAAGACAACGTTAGCTCAAGTTGTATATAACGACGAGAGGGTTAAAATGAATTTTGAGCTAAGAAAATGGGCTTGTATATCTGATGATTTTGATATAAAATTAATAGTTGAAAAACTTGTAGAAACTAGACATAGTGAGATGGAAGCATTGAAAAATCTCCTTCACAGAGAAATTAACGGGAAGAAGTATTTATTAGTGTTGGATGATGTATGGAGTGACGAGTTTGAAAAATGGTGTGGGTTAAGGAATTTGCTCGTGTGTGGTGCTAGTGGAAGTAAAATACTTATAACCACAAGACTCAAAAGGGTTGCTGAGATGATGCGCCCATTTGCTAT
Organism: Mallotus japonicus; assembly: GCA_949634005.1. Lineage (NCBI taxonomy): Eukaryota > Viridiplantae > Streptophyta > Magnoliopsida > Malpighiales > Euphorbiaceae > Mallotus > Mallotus japonicus. Next base: position 3,277 of record CATIWK010001647.1, on the reverse strand, counting down.
ACATGAATTAAGAGGATTATCTGATATGGAGTCTTGGTCATTGTTCAAACAAATAGCATTCAAACCAGGACAAGTGCTAACACCAAGCCATGAAAGTATTGGAAGGGAGAATGTGGCAAAGTGTTTAGGAGTTCCTCTAGCAATAAGAACAATGGGAGGTTTGTTGTATTTTAAAGATTCAGAGTCTGAGTGGTTGTCTTTCAAAAACAAAGAACTCTCAAGAGTTGATCAGAAAGAGAGCGATATTTTACCCACTTTGAAGTTGAGTTACAATCATTTGCCCTCACATTTGAAGCAATGCTTTGCTTACTGTAAATTGTTTCCGAAAGACTATAGAATTGAGGTGGAAATGTTAATACAACTCTGGATTGCGCAAGGGTATGTGAAGTCATCAAATCCAAATGAATGTCTTGGAGATATTGGTGTTCAATATTTCACTGATCTTCATTGGGGGTCTTTCTTTCAAGAAGTTGAGAAGGATGATTTTGGGAACTATACAACTTGTAAAATGCATGATTTGATGCATGATCTTGCTATGCTGGTTGCTGGAGAGGAGTGTGCCTCGTCGTCAAATTCTGAGGTGGCAATTAGTAATGCAAAGACTAGGCATGCATCATTTGATTTTGACTGGGGCTCACAACATCGAGATTCAACTTCCTTGTTTAAAGCAAACAAGCTACGGACACTCCTTCTATTAGGCAGAGAACGATCGCATATCAAAGAAGAACACTGCCGTGAAATGTTTTCTAATATGAGATGTTTAAGGGTTTTAGGTCTCTGTAATTCAAAAATTGAGACTTTGCCAAGTTGCATTGATAAATTGAAGCATCTAAGATATTTGGATCTTTCTCTCAGTGGAAGTGACATCAAGAAACTACCAGATTCGCTCACCAAACTGCACAACTTACAAGTGTTGAAATTGAATGGATACTTAGAGCTTCTGCAATTGCCAAAAAATATTAAAACATTGGTTAATCTTACGCATCTTGAACATGAGGGCAGTTATCGTTTGACTCATATGCCACGAGGGATTGGACAATTGACTTCCCTGGAGAAATTGTCTCTATTTATGGTGGCCAAGGATAGTTCAGTCTCAAAGCTAGGGGCTCGACTAAGCGAGCTATATGGCTTGAACAAGTTGAGAGGAGAGTTAGTAATCACAAACTTGGGAAGAGTGGAAAATGCAAGTGAATGCCAGGCCGCCAATCTGAAGGAGAAGCAACATCTTCAAAATTTGCGGTTATTTTGGGACCATCCCTTTTATGAAAATAGTGATATCAGAGCAAGTGCAAGAGGAGTGGAAAATGATGAAATGACATTGGAAGCACTAGAGCCTCGCCAATATTTGAAAGTGCTATCTGTTGCACGTTACAGGGGAGTGAAGTTACCAAGCTGGTTTTCATCTCTCACAAATTTGGTGTCCATTAATTTCTTTAGATGTTGCAACATAAAGCGTCTCCCACCTTCTCATCAGCTCCTTTTTCTTAAGAATTTGAGAGTTGGTGATTTAGGTAATCTGGAATATATAGATATATATATAAGAGGTGACTGTGAGGGTGGAACATCATTATTCTTTCCTTCTCTCAAAAAACTTGAATTGTGCGACTGCCCTAATCTAAAGGGATGGAATGTTGGAAAGCCAGACTTGCTTCAATTTCCTTGTCTTTCATATTTGAAAATCTATTCTTGCCCAAGTTTTACTTCGATGCCGCGATCTCCGTCTCTTAAAGAAATGAGGTATAAAGGATCCACTGCCAAGTCATTTGAGCAAATTCTGAAAGCAGCATTTGGGGCATCGGAATCCACCTCTTCTTCTTCTTCTTCTCAATTGGAGCATCTTTGTATTTGGGATATTGAAGATTTGGAATTTCTGCCCAAGGTGTTGCTGTCGAACCTCACTTCCCTCCTACGTCTGCAAATTATGGAGTGCTCGAGAATGACAACTCTGTCCTGTGATGACAAAGACGATGCAATGCAATGGCATTCCCTTAAAAGTCTCAGTTCTCTGCAATTTTCTAGCATTCCCAACTTAGTGTCTCTCCCCATGGGGCTTCAGTATGTTACCTCCCTGCGTAGACTCGTAATCTCCAATTGTCCAAATTTGATCTCTTTACCAGAGTGGACGCACAACCTCTCTTCTTTACAAAATCTCAAAATTGACAACTGTCTCCAGCTATCAACAAGATGCAAGAACAATACGGCTGATGATTGGCCTAAGATTGCTCACATCCCTGATATTGTGATAGATTATAAAACAATTCAGAGGAGTGGCTGCTATCTGCTCTGATTATGACTATTTCTCAGCTTTTCTCTCTGGTATGTGTGTCTCTTCTTCAATCTTTGATTCATAGATCTTCCTATTGGTTCTTCACTAAAATTCAGTAGTTCATATTCTAGTATGTTTCTGTTAGGTATTCTCCATGGGAAGTAATCAGTGTCACAAATGTTGTTCATAGAGGTTGAACTTTTGGTTACCATTTATCAAATTGAATTTTGGTACAGAATTTCAATTTACAAGAGTTGAACTTCTGTTCTCGATTCTTAGTCACTGTTTCATTTGCTTTCCTTTCAGGAGCTAAAATTGCGGATTAGCCTTTCCCGTCTTAAAATTTAACAATCTTGGGATGTTATTCGCTTGTGCGTGCAACTTTTACGGGAACCATTAATTAATATCAAAAGCTCATCAAAATCATGCAGTTCTTCAGCTCCTAGTTCTTTATATGGAAATTTCCATCTGGTAGATTGCAGCTTCAAGATGCTTAAAGTTAAGTGGTAATCAGCATAATTCTAGTAATCGTTTCTCCAAGTTACTTTTTGATCTCAAATGTATGTAACAGTTGAGTGATTTAGAGATTCTTGAATGACCATTTCTCTCTCTATCTCTTCTTCATTGCTTATTTTTCAGGTTTTTCTTTGAAGTCTGGAATACTTGATGCATCTTCCACAAACAATATATTAGCAAAGGTTTTAGAGATAATATAAGAATTTTTATTACTTCTGATCTTCATCAATGAGACGGGTGGAGTCCAGTTGATCTGATGGTTACACTCTGAAAACCTTCCACAGAAGATTGAAGTGTAAACAAGTAAGAAGCATATTCTCGATTATTTCTCATGCATTTTTTAATTGTTTAACATGGCAAGCAATGCTAATTAGGCCTCAAATACCTTAGACACATTGTTTTGCTGTTTGATATTTAACATAATTAGTATCTCCCCTGTTTTTGTAGGCTCCATGTGCTTCTGCAAACTGTATTGTTATCTCTGCCAAATAATCT
>CATIWK010001475.1:0-17247 GCA_949634005.1 Mallotus japonicus | reverse complement strand
TATAGATATATATATATATATATACATTAAATTTTTTTAAGTCACAATCATTTAATTTTATTTTTATATATAACCGATTATTTAATGAAAAGATTAGAGAATAAATATAGATAAATAATTTTGATTTAATTAATGGATATTTTTGTTTGATAATTTTAAAATATAGATAAAATAATTTTGATAAAATAAAAGTTATAAATTATTTTTATATATGCATTAATAATCGGTTATATATAAAAATAAAATTAAATGATTGTGACTTAAAAAAATTTAATATATATATATATATATATATATTAAAAAGGGCCAAAGGCTCGTTGTGGCCAACAAATATTTTAAATTATTTAAATATAATTATAAAATTAAAAAATAATAAAAAATTTTAGAATCAAAATCTGGTTAGGAATCGGAACCGAAACCGGCCCTGAACCGTCTTGTATATGGTTCAAGTTCGGTTCCATAAACTTTCGAACCGGAATTGTCCAGTTTCAAACCGGAACCGTTCAGTTCCGAAGTATGGCCACCCCTAATTCAAGCCTTTTCCCATGATATTTGTTCACCATTGTGGATCCTTAATTTAATATTAGGCTTATATGTGAAGGTTATACATTGCAGGTTGTTATATAAGATGAGTCCATTTAAAAGTGATCATTGAGGTATGGATAATTTAGGCTTATGGAACAAGATATCAGGTCATATCTCTAAACGGAGAATAGAGAGACTTGTGTTAGATGAAATTTTTAACTCTTAGATTTTACAAATTTTGACTTGTGTGTTAATTATATTAAGGGGTCACAAACTAATAAAAATGGATTTGAAGCCAACAGGACTTCGGACGTCTTAGAATCACACATACGAATATTTATGGACCATTCTCTATGGCTACTTAGAATGATCAATAATATTTTATAATATTTATAGATGATTTTCTAGATATGGCTACATATATATCATTAATGAAAATTCACAGTCATTGGATGTGTTCAAAAGTTATAAAGCTGAGGTTTAAAATCAAGTCAGCAAAAGGATTAAAAGTATCATATTTAATCATGGTGGTGAATGCTATGGTAGATCTGATAGTTTAGGTGAATAAAGTCTAGGATTATTTGCTAAATGCCTAAAAGAATATGGTATTATCCCACAATACACTATACCGGGTTCACCCACTATAATGGTGTTGCTGAAAGATGAAATAGAATACTTAAGGGGGGTGGAGGTGGGGGATAGAGTTAGAGACTTTTTCTTTAAAGAGGAATATGTTGATATTCATATGGGTGCTATTGGCATTGGTCAGGATTTCAATCCTAGCTTTGTTGAAGGCACAATTGACTAAGACAATGTTGGAGAACCTCCAATTCAAAAAATTATTCAAGAAGAACAAACTCTACCACTTTAAAAACCTATACTATTGACCATTTGCATGATCATGCTCCTAATTTTGACTTTGACAAACAATTTAAGTTGCTAATAATTTTATTTAAGTGTGTAGGAACTTAATTTAAGTTGTTCAAAGCTTGGAAATATGAAATACTCTTTAAAGGAGTATTTAACATGTATTTTATAAAGTACATGAACCAATACAAGTGCCCAAGTTAATTAATGCAAAAGGAGCCAAGAAAAATCAATTTTTGGACTTACAGGTGTCTACTCACGAGTGCCTCACGAGCTGTCCCCTTTGGGTGCCCATTTTGAGCCATTTCAGCTGTTTTGGATAGAGCCACTCACGAGCATTGATCACGATCATAAGCAGCTCGTGAGGGCAGTCCAGACAGTTCATAATGAGTAAAAACAAGCAAATTTTAAACTCCAACGATGCCCAAGTGGACCCTCACGAGCCAGGACATGCTCCTCACGATCGTGAGCGGTGTTTTGTTGGCATCAAATTATGCATAGTTTTAGGACCCCAATTTGCATACATTTGTACATTTTAATTAGCATTTAGTATAGAAAATCATATAAAAATAGATACTTTTATATTTTGCTTTGTTTTTCTAGGAAAAATAGGTTTTCGAGGTGTTTGGTGGTGAAAAGGAGCAAAAACAGAGCAAGGGTGCAGAGTTGGGCTTCTGTCGCGATCGTGCAAGACCCGCGATTGCGTTCTATTGCAGATGAAGTTACTATTATGACCACTATAGTAATGCGATTGCTACAGTACCGGGTGAACAGTGTAACGCGAATAGTGCACGATCGCGTAGTAATCGATGAACAGTAACTTTGCTACAGTATGAGTGAACAATAATTTCGAGAGGGATCCAAGGGTCATTTAACAAGACTATAAAAGAGGAACCAAAAACCTATTTTAAGGTGTGGAGATCATAATCTAAAATAGAGAAAAGTCATTCCAAGATCTAACCCACCAAAGAGGGAGGAGATATTAGAATAGATCAATCAAGAGGAGAAAAAAAAGAAGAAAAAGGAGAAAAATCAAGAAGTTAGAAGAAGAGCCTCCATTGAAGACCCAAAGCTTCTTGATAACAATTTCTCTTCCTTTCTCTTTATTGAACATTATTTTGTTAATCTCTTGGTTGTATCTTGAATATTGAATGATAGATTTGAGAGCCATGATTGGCTAAGCTCTTTAATGTTAGTAGGATTTTGAGACCCATTTGAATTAAGTTCTTTTAATATATTAGTTCTTGTTTATAAATTGCATATTGTGTATGTTGAGCATGTTGAGTGATGTATTGAGGCCAAATGCATCCTTTGTTTGAGTCTATACATTGAGAAATGGTAGATTCAATAGACCCACATATACTTGTTGGATCTTTCAATGGCTTAAGAAAGCTTGTGTAGATCTAATCCTCTTTAAGTTTGCTTGTTTCCTTTCAAGTTAGATTTAATCTTATTGTATGATGATGATGAGAATTAAGTCACATAGTGAGATTTGATTAATGCTTGTTAGTAAGATTAACATTGCTCGAGAGAGATTGTTAATCGGTTTATGAAAGCTTGAGGTGTGCATTAGAACTTGAACTAATCTATTATTTGATGTTCATTATTACTTCTTAAATGCATATTATGTTTGTTGATTTGATTGAATGTTATATTGTGGCCACATATAACTTCAGTCTAGATCTATGTAATGAGAGTTGGTGGATCTAGTAGACCTACAAACACATGTTAGATGATTAAATGTCTTGAGAAAGCTTAATCCTCTCTAATTCTCACATGGGTTTTGCTTAATGCCATGTATGCTTGATTTTGGCTCATGTTCATAGTGATGTTGAGCATCAAACTATGACTTTAAGTGTCAATTGATTTATATGCATGTTGAGTTGAGTAGTATCACTCGAGAGAGGGCTCTCAATGGATTTTGTATAAACTTGAGATTTGCATTGAGAAGTTGATTAATTCCATCAAGAGAACTTAATGAAAATGAGGTGCATAATCTCCCAACAACATGCCTCTCCCATTGATTATTTCCTTTGTTATTTTGATTACCAATAGCCTTATTTACATTCTTTAGTTTAGTTGTTATTTCAGTTGCTTATTTGCTTCAACCCAACCTCTATTGTTAGCTCTAAACATATACAATTAAGATTAATAGGTGTTTAGTCCCCAATCCCTGTGGAGACGATACTGTACTCACTACTTTATTACTTGTTCGACCCGTGCACTTGCGGTAAGCAACATGTTTCAGCTGTAAAAAGTCTAAATTGAATCAAAGATGATCAAGAGATGTTGGAGACACAATCAATGCGTCCAACATCCATATTTTTGAGTTGTTTGTCTATATAAACCACTCCTGGAGCTCAAATGAAGTTAAGATACTTGCTCATTAAAATTCTTTTATCTTAGCATTCATTAAAGCTCTCTAACTTTCAAATATTCATTCTTAGTTTCATTAACTCTTATGAGAGTTGGTTGTGTATTAGAAATAGAATTTCTACTTCATCTAAGTCTTGGGATAGATTAGAAGGGAAGTGAGATTTATTTCTAAAGGAATTGGTTTAAGTGTTTAGCCATTAAAACACTTGGGATTTGGTTTAAGAGTGAACCTAGAAACTCTTGGTTGTAAGGTTGAAAGAGTGAGCCTCAAACTCTTATGTAATCTCAATCTTGTGAATAAGATTGTGTGACATTGAAAATCCTAACTTGGGGATAAGTTAGGTGGAGACGTAGGCTTGTTGAGAATCCGAACTCCTTAAATCATTGTTTCATTATTCTTCCTACTTTATTCTCTTTTAATTATTGCTCAATTCCTTAAAATCATTTTTATTTTTCTAAAATTCTCATTAGCCTTATTCACCCCCCTCTAAGGAACTTTCAATTGGTATAAGAGCTTGAATACTAGGAACTCAATTGCTAGAATACAAGATCATGGGGAGTGAATCTCAAAATATTTCTTCACTTAGACCATTCTTTGATAGTAGTGACTATCCTCATTGGAAGTTCAAAATGGAGCTATATTCAGATTGTGATTCCATCAAACTTTAGGATATTGTCCTAAAAGGTTGGGAACAACCTAAAGTTACCATTGATGGTATAGTGACTACTCTTGCAAGAAGTCAATGGAACAATGATCAAAAGGAACACAGTTATAAAAATAGAAAAGCAATGATCACTCTAGTCTCCTCCATGTCAAGAGAAGAAGGAGGCAAGGCAAGCTTTAACATTGCATTTCGGCCAAGGAAATGTGGGAAACCTTGGAGAACCATTATAAAGGCAATGTGCAAATTAGAAGTAAGAACGTTCAACTTCATATGTATGAATATGAACTCTTCAAAATGAAGCCTCATGAATCAATCATGGAGATGACAAACTGCCTCAATGCTCTTATTACCACTCTCAAGAAAATTGGTAAACATTTCACCAAGGATGAAGTAAACAACAAGATTCTAAGAATTCTACCTAAGAAGGATTGGGAATCTCGGGTTACTTCAATTGAGGAAGCTCAAGACTTTCCTACTCTTTCAACCGATGTGCTTATTGGAAAACTTCTTACCCGTGAGCTTACTATAAAGCAAAGAAGTGAAGAGCAAGAAGAGAAGGAAGAAAAGAAAAAGAGCATAGCAGTGTAGGCTTCACAAGAAGAAAGTGAAGATGAAAATCTTGAAGATTCTAGTGATGAAGATGGTGAGATTGCCATGCTCACACGAAACTTCAAGAAGTTTTTGAAAAATAAAAATTCTTCAAGAACAAGAGACTTCAATAAAAAGTATGAAGGAGAAGGGAAGAAGAAAATTAAAAAAGTTACTTGCTATGAATGCAAGAAACCGAGTCAAATCTGAAATGAGTGCCCCAACTCAAATTCAGGAACAAAAGAGCAAAGGATAGGAAGAAGGCCTTTAAAGCTACTTGGGATGACTTATCCGAATCCGAAAAGGAAGAGGAATAACAAGAAATGGCCAACCTTTTCTTCATGGCTCTTGAAGATGAAAATGAGGTACCTTCAATTTCTAACTCTTCTTGTGATGATTATTGTGAATATGATGATGATGATGATGATGATGAGAGCTCTATTGTGACCAAACTCTTGCTTAAATGCAAAAGCTTACTTTCTAAGAAGAAGCATTATAAGCATGAGTTAACTAGCTTAACCAATGAATTTGAAAATTTAAAAAATGAAATTTCTAGTCTTATTAAATCAAATGATAAACCTGCTAATGATTTAAAAACTTCTAATTCCTTGGAAGAGCAACTCAAGAAAGCAAGTGATGAAAATCATAAGCTCTCTAATGAGATATTAGAGTTAAAGAATTCTATTTCTAAATTCAAGAGAGGAAAAGAAACTTTAAATAGTCTTCTTGAATCTTAAAAATTTCATAGAGATACTCATGGAATTGGATATACGAATGGGATGGCTTCCTCATAATCATCACATATCAACTTTGTTAATGCCTCACATGATTCAGCTGCTTCCACCTCTAAACTAAATGAGATTCAAGCTTTCAAAGCTAAAAGGTCTCATATGTCAAATAACAAGGGAAAGTCTAAAAAGACTCAACCCCCATTAACACAAAGAGGTAAGGTCCATACTAGAAGACCACAACAAAAACATGCTTACATGTACACTAGACACAACACTCCTAAGCATGTTACACAATACAATGCACATAAACATGTTGCAAAAACCTATCAAAATACGCATTGTCATTGTCAATAAATGTCTCACACTATGACTCAAAAGAGTTATAAAAAGCATTCACTGCCACAACATACAAGGCATGTTTCACATGCTAGGAAATCATCTTATCCTAGAAGAAACAAATTTGCAAATGTTGAATGTTTTTATTACATGAGCAAAGGTCACTCTAGCAATGTATGTTTCTATCAAAAACTACATTTGCAATTGTTACCTTCGGATTACTTTAAGACTAACATACCTAGACCAATTAAGGTTTGGGTTCAAAAGAATGTTTAAATTATGTTTTATAGATGTGTTTGAAGTCCACAAGAATTAAAAGTAAGTGGTATATTGATAATGGATGTTCAAGACATATGACGGGAGACAAAGAACAATTCAACAAGCTTGATGCTAAGGATGGCAGACATATTACTTTCGGAGACAATGCAAAAGGAAAGATTATTGGCATTAAAGAAATTAGTAATCCTTAATCCTTTATCTATTCACCATGTGTTGCTTGTTGATGGTCTCAAACATAATTTACTTAATTTACTTAGTATAAGTCAATTATGTGACATGGGAAATAAGGTCACTTTCTATCCTAGAAGTTGCTTTATTAGTAATCTTGATGAAGACAAAGTAATTTTTAATGGTAAAAGAGTAGACAATGTCTATGTTATTGATTTGAATAAGATTGATAATAAAGACATCAAATGCTTAATGTCTATTTCCCATGACACATGGACATGACATAGAAGGTTAGGACATGCAAACTTTGAGCTTTTGAATGATCTTAGTAGGCATAAACTTGTGATTGGTTTATCGAAACTTGAATTCACTAAGGATAAACCTTATGATGCTTGTCAAAAGGGAAAACAATCCAAGTCTTCATTCAAACTTAAACATGTTGTGTCCACTTTTAGACCACTTGAACTTATACATGTGGATTTGTTTAGACCAACTAGAGTTGCTAGTCTTGGTTGAATGCATTATGCATATGTCTTGGTTGATGACTACTCTAGATACACTTGGGTGTGTTTCCTTGGTTATAAGAATGATGCTTTTAAAGCCTTTGAACGTTTTTCAAAGAGAGTTCGAAAAGTAAAAGGTTTTTGTATTTCATCTATTAGAAGTGATCATGAAATCGAATTTGAAAATGAATTCTTCAAAACCTTTTGTAATGAAAATGGTATTTCATATACATTTTCTTCTCCTAGAACTCCTTAACAAAATGGGGTAGGTGAAAGGAAAAATCGAACTCTAGTGGAAATGGCTAGAATAATGCTTCATGAGTATAATTTACCATTATACTTTTGGGTGGAAGTCATGAACACGTCTTGGTACATTGCAAATAGAGTATTTAAAAGACCAATTTTAAATAAAAATTCTTATGAGCTTTGGAACAATAGAAAACCCAAAATCTCATATCTTAGAGTGTTCGGATGCAAGTGCTTTATATTAAACACCAAGGATAATCTTGAGAAATTTGACTCCAAAGCTGACGAAGTAATTTTCCTAGGCTATTCCACCTCCAGCAAAGTATATAGAGTTTTTAATAAAAGAACTCTTGTAGTAGAAGAGTCCATGCATGTTGTATTTGATGAATCCAACTCACTTGATCCTAGAAAGGATATTCGTAGTGTTGATGATGATATAGGTGATCTTGTGGATACAAATTCTCAAGATGAAAAAACTAGCAAATCTTTAGAAATCGAGGATCATAAAAAAGAAAAAGAAGAGGAGATGCCTCAACTTATTGAAAAGGATGATCATCCAAAGGATTGGTTGTGACACCTGTTAAGGATGTCAGACATACATTATATGCATGTGACTAATAAATAATATATCCATAAATGTCCAATTTTAGTACACGAGTCAATAAATGTAGCAAGATTTTTTTTTATATTTTGTAAATAATACATATCACACACCACAAAGTCTCACAGCATCAAGTAGTTCACATCTTTCCTTATATTATTCATATACAATACACTAGCTTTAATGCAAAATATGAAAATATACTAAACATGCTACATTCTAGAAAAACTGAGGACGACCTCCTGCTGACCCACCTGACACAATGCTAGTATAATAGATGCAATTATTTCTTCAAGACCGACTACAGTTCTTCTAATCCTGAAAAATAATGCAGAGGAGTGAGAGTGCAACTCAGTAAATGAATAACATAATATCTTATGAAAAATAACACATTCAAACATGTAGTATAATCAATCATCTGTCCATTCAATGTTTAGCTATGAATTTATCGTATGTACATAGCATAGTATTTTCTTTTGGACAGCAATGAACTTGTGAATTACATATAAAACCAAAACTTCTTTCATTTATTTATGGATCCCCATACGCACACAGCCTGCCATAATCTTGTACAACACTTTTCTTTAGCCTTTTTACAGCATATCAAGGGGATTCCATAATGCACACAACATTGCCTTATTCACAAGTAGCATTGCGTCCTCATACTCATCCAACCATATTTCTTATATTTACATATATATCAAGAGATCACCACTCTATCACAACACTTTATTTATCTGGTAATTAAGTGAATACATCACATATCACTCCATTAAACAATTTACATCTCCATAATACATAAGAACAATAATATACCAAAATTATACCAAAGATATACCCATTTTCAACATGGCAGATTCGATAGTGCAACTTCAAAAATACACCAAAAATTCCACATTATGAGTATCAAATCCATATTCTCTAGATCAATAGAATTATAAGTGTAAATTAATTTGAAATTTATTTCACATCAATTGGACATGTATAGAGAGAGAAATAATAAAAATAAGCCACCATAGTCAAGCTGTCAACAAAATTAAGCAACAAAAAGTATTGCCCAAATTGGCCATCAAAACAGCAAAATTAAATTTTCTCTATTTTTATAAATTTTGTAAATAACATCTCCAAGTTTTTATAGAAACAAATAGCACCCCATTTGGAGTTATAAATCTCCAGATATGGCTTCAACAATTATTATGTTCTCACCCAAATAGGACACCCGAATTTAGCAACCACCATTCATATGTATAATCTCATCTCAAAACAATCAACCATCAACACAATAACAAAAAATCAGTATCTAAAAATTAGAATATACATATTCCCCATAACCAATCAGCTTAACAAATAAATTTATAATTACTTATTTAATATGTTATATTTACATAGAACATTAGGTTATTCTCCTAACTTTATTGCTTCTTTCCTTTTGCTTGCATTTACATGTGTGACAGCCTCCTTTCTATATATTTTAGCTGAAATAGATCATAATTCACTTGTTTTTAAATATCCAAAAATAATGGAATCTCATCTAGCATGATAACATCACTAAACTACCTAAATATATAAAGCTACCAACTATAATAGATTTAATAGGGTGACTTTAAAAATTCACCAATAATTCTATACAATGAATATCAAGATGAAAATTTCTATATCATTAATAATATGTGTCTAGAGTAATTTAAAATTAATTTTACTTCAATTGGAAGTGTATAGAGGAAGAACCCTAAGAAATAATCTACTATACTCAGACCAGCGATGGAAACTGAGTAATAAAATTTTTCTTCTTATTATACTAACATATAGTCTGAATCATATCAAGATAAAAGAGGACCATTTTTAGATAACTAATCAAATTTTCCATATCATCAAAGAACACTCAATTTTAAGGTTCCTAACTCAAGATATGATCAAAACAATAAGACTGAAAAACTAGTTCCTAAGAATCCGAATTCTGCATCTTCTAAACACCAACTCAATTCAACAAAAATACTAAAATTACTTACCAAATAAACCTTTAGACCCTTTGAATATGAAGATTATGATCTGGAATAAATTCTAAACATTCAATTTCACTTCCAAAATTTAGCTCTCTATATTTTTTTTAAGAAGAAGTAGATAGACAACCCTACTCTTCCTTCCCTTTTCTATCGGATGCTACTCTTTTTTTTTTCCTTTCTCCTTATGGCTGCCACATACCCCCAAATCTAGTCCCTACACTCATCATTTTGTTTTAAACCATCAAGTGCATATATATATATATATATTTTGTCTTCTTTTGCCACACAATTAAATTCTTAATACACACACACACACACACACACACACACACACACATATATATATATATACCACACATATCTCATGCATTCCTCATGTTTATATGAGATGCATGTTATGCAAATAAATGTAAATGCATTAGGTGGGTGTTACATTTCTCCCCTCTTTAGAGAATTTCGTCCTCGAAATTAAATGTGACTCACCAATCTCAGAAAATAGGTAGGGTATTGAACTCTCATGTCCTTTTCCACTTCCCATGTAGCTTCTTTTAGTGAATGTCGACTCCACTTAACTTTTACTATTGGAATTTCTTTATTACGCAACTTCTTTATCTGTCTATCAAGAATTTCAATCGGTTCTTCTTTATAACTTAAATCTTCTGTCAACTGTATTTCTGATTCTTGTACTACATGGCTAAGATCAGACCTATATCTTGTTAACATGGACACATGGAACACATCATGTATCTGAGATAATTCTTATGGCAGTGCTAATCTGTACGCCACAGGACCAACTCTCTCCAAGATCTCATAAGGACCAATGTACCTAGAACTCAATTTTCCTTGCCTACCAAATCGTATAATGCCCTTCCATGGTGATACTCTCAAGAACACTTTTTCACCCACATCATACTCCATTTCTCTTCTATGCTTTTCCACATAACTCTTTTGTCTGTCTTGTGCAGCTTTTAAACACTTTTTGACTTTTGAATCTTATCCACAGTTTTTTGTATCAATTCAAGACCTTCCAATTGTCATAACCCTTCCATATCCTAACAAACAGGACTTCTACATTTTCTGCCATATAAAGCTTCATATGGAGCCATACCAATACTTGAATGATAACTATTATTGTATGAAAATTCAATTAATGGCAAGTATTCATCCCAATTCACTTTAAATTCAAGCATACAGGCTCTTAGCATATCTTCTAATGTTTGAATTGTCCTCTCCGATTGTCCATCTATCTGGGGATGAAATGTTGTACTGAAATGTAACTTTTTTCCTAAAGCTCTTTGCAAACTTCCCCAAAAATTGAGATGTAAACCGCGGAACTCTGTCTAACACAATTGATGTTGACACACCATGTAATCTTACAATTTCTGACACATATATTCTAGACAATTTGTCTAATGAATCACTTTGTTACACATGTAGAAAATGAGCTGATTTTGTAAGTCAATCAACAACTACCCATATGGCATCATGCTTCTTAAAGGTTCGTGGCAATCCAAAAACAAAGTCCATCGTTATCTTTTCCCATTTTCACTCCGGAATAGACAATGGATGAAGCTTACCAGTCGGTGCTTGATGTTCAGATTTTACTTTTTGACATGTCAAATATTTTGCTACACATTCAGCTGTATCTTTCTTCATTGTCGGCCACCAATAAAAAGGCCATAAATCCCTGTACATTTTAGTGCTTCTAGGATGCATTGCGTACGATGAATAATGGGCTTCATTCAAAATTACTTCTTTCAATTCCTTTATATATGGAGCACAAATTCATCCATTAATCAACAACATCCCATCGTGCCTCAATGCAAACTGTTCATTCATTCCTTGTTGCACCCTATCATTCATTTTTCTTAAATATGGATCACTCATCAGCTTCTTTTGAATTTTACTCTCCAATAAAGGCTTGACATGCATACTAGTAATAAATATATCATCCTGAAGTGCAAATTCTACATACAATGTTCTAAGCTCTACCAATGACCCTTCTACATGACAAATCATTCTAGCACTTCTCTCAATGGCTTTCCTACTAAAAGCATCAACAACTTTGTTGGCTTTTCCCGGATGATAAACTAACCTTACATTCTCAATCATAATGTCTCAAAAAATAATCAACCTTTAAATATTACTTCTATTCTTCACAAGTTATATTCTTATAAATCATTTCTATCAACACCTTATCTTTCATCATAATTCATTCATATATCTCATAGTGTAATAAATTAAATGTTATACCATTAAATAAAAATTCCACTCATTTCTCTTTTGCTTTCCTCAAATTGTACCTTTCTATAAAATTCATCAATTTTCATATATACTTCTTTCACAATTTTTTTTTTTGAAGAAATACACACTCTCTTATTATATAGATATATATATATATATATAATTCCCACAAATGACAATTGGATAAACTACTTCTAGTTTAACAACATTCTTTATCATAGCTTAACTCTTATATCCTAAAAAAAATTAATTAATATGTTGCCTTCTTCAATAAAAATTCAACTCACTTCAAGTAGGAAGTTCTTATATTTCCATTACCATCCACAAAATTTATCAACTATAACCATATTTTGATTTCAAATCCTCAAATATTATTCTATTTCTAAATATTTTTCTTATTTCATAAATTATATTTCTATAAATTATTCCTACTAGAACTTCAACCTTCACTGCAAATCATCCATGTATGTAAGATGGAATAAGTAAAATTCAACTCTATTAAATACAAATTTCATCTCTAACATGCACACCACTCCATAGACTCATCATCAATCCCAGGTTTTTAAACCATAATCATATTAAGATCTCATATCCTTATTACCAAATTCTCTAAGATAACCAATCTTTGTAGCGTTCTTTCATCCTCATTCTACAAATACCTTAGAATCAATCAAATCTAAGCTCTAATATAAGGGTGTCATTCGATATGGTGCAATTGACATTGGTGCTACCATTGGTATAATTTCTATTTTAAAGGCAGTCTCTCGATGTGGAGGTAAACCCGGTAGATCTTCTAGAAATACATTTGCAAATTCCTTCACTACTGGAACATCCATTACTCCTAGACTAATTTTAGATACATCCACCAAATTAGCCAAATAAGTTTGACACCCCCTTTTAATCAAATGGAAAGCGGTAGCAACCGAAATCAAAAAGCAATTTACCTCAAAATCTCATAAATTACACATTGTTAATCTCAAACTATAACTCATCCATCACATGTTCACACCCATCTCAATCACACAATTTCACCCAAGAATTCAATCGATACTTATACTCACAATTTAGTTATCAATCACTCCATGGACAACTTGTATCACCTTCTCGAGCTTTACTAATGCTTTGAGATCCTAAAAATGACATATATTTGATCAAGAATATACCTACAATGAGTGTTTATGCTTAGTATATAATTATGATATATTCCATATATGTAAGCTTAACATTTATGCATATTTCTTTCTTGTTGGACAGCTTGGCCTTGCTAGAATTGAGAGTAAATAAATCTCACCACACAATTCCAAATTACTTGATTTTTTTTTCTACAAAACTAGACACACTTAGCTATAACATATCAAAAAATTAGCACAATATAAACTTTTTACAATTAATGGTGAGATTTTGAGTATAGACCTGTGTTCTGCACAAAAATAACTCGAGCAGGTCACTTTCAATTTAGAATTTCTCAAGTTATGCAAGTCCAATTTAAAAAAAATATTTCAAGCACTTCATTAACACATAAAGGAACAACTTTAATGTTTTATACTTCATTTAATTTAGCCTCTAAGGCCCTCATATTATCTGGGAAAGATCAGAATGCCTTCAAACATTGCAAGCAAAATCATCCCCACTCCAAAGATGATTTCTCATTACACACACATTATTTCACCAAACTGCATCACATGGTTTTAGATAACATATAAAGAAACAAAACTCATGTTTAACAATTTGCCTAACTCAGCCCCCAAGGGTCTCATATTTATTAGGAAAAAGAAAGCTACCTGCAGCTGATACAGTTTAAACCAGTTCCAATAAAAGAAGAATTTCTCATCACACACAACAAATCTCATAATACAACTTTATAAGCATGTAGATAAGACATAAATCTACAAGTTTCATGCTTTTATTTCTCCTAATCCTTCTTCTATAGTTATGAAAACAGGGGTACAATAAAAAAAATTCTACTTTAAAACATAATTCAAAAGCTATAAAATCATTTCCACGCCATCACCACATAATTTCAAATACAATTAAAAAGGAAAAAATTAACTTATGAAATTAGGAGCTAAAATCATCAAGATTTAAGTTTAGGAGTTTGAGAGAAAAAGAAAGGAATTATATATATATATATATATATATATATTTATTATTATATTTTAATCAACTATCAACCAAATGTTCAAATCAATCCATGTAAAAAAGTAAACTAGATTCAATTCCCTACATATTTATTTATTGACTAAATGTTCAATTTTATAATACCCCCAAATACATTCTATATCACATATACTCAAATATACCATTGAAATTCACTTTGGCAAATACAAAATAAATGAAAGGATGTGCATTCACATAGTCAAATGGAATGATTTGAGATGCATGTGTTCAAGTGAATTATATGCATTACTGGTGGAAATTTCTGAGCTGGTTGTGGTAGTGCATTTGTATGCTCAATTCCATGCACAGACTCAGACTCACTTGGGTCAGCAGGATTCACAATCGGACCCTCCCTACTCATCCTATTCACAATACAAACACTTAGTCTTAATTCTTAACATCTACATATGCATTTACACTTCTATCACAAGAGATTCAAAACCATGCTCTGATACCACTAAATGTGACACCTGTTAAGGATGTCAGGCATGCATTGTATGCATGTGACTAATAAATAATATATCCATAAATGTCCAATTTTAGTACACGAGTCAATAAATGTAGCAAGATTTTTTTTATATATTTTGTAAATAATACATATCACACACCTCAAAGGCTCACAACATCAAGTAGTTCACATCTTTCCTTATATTATTCATATACAATACAATAGCCTTAATGCAAAATATGAAAATATACTAAACATGCTACATTCTAGAAAAACTGAGGACGACCTCCTGCTGACCCACCTGACACAATGCTAGTATAATAGATGCAATTATTTCTTTAGGACCACCTACAGTTCTTTTAATCCTGAAAAATAATACAGAGGAGTGAGACTGTAACTGAGTAAATGAATAACATAATATCTTATGAAAAATAACACATTCAAACATGTAGTATAATCAATTATCCGTCCATTCAATGTTTAGCTATGAATTTATCGTATGTACATAGCATAGTATTTTATTTTGGACAGCAATGAACTTGTGAATTACATATAAAACCAAAACTTCTTTCATTTATTTATGGATCCCCATACGCACACAGTCTGCCATAATCTTGTACAACATTTTTCTTTAGCCTTTTTACGACATATCAAGGGGATTCCATAACGCACACAACATTGCCTTATTCACAAGTAGTATTGCGTCCTCATACTCATCCAACCATATTTCTTATATTTACATATACATCAAGAGATCACCACTCTATCACAACACTTTATTTATCTAGTAATCAAGTGAATACATAACATATCACTCCATTAAATAATTTACATCTCCATAATACATAAGAACAATAATATACCAAAATTATACCAAAAACATACCCATTTTCAACATGGCAGATTCGATAGTGCAACTTCAAAAAAACACAAAAAATTCCACATTATGAGTATCAAAGCCATATTCTCCATATCAATAGGAATTATAAGTGTAAATTAATTTTCAATTTATTTCACATCAATTGGACATGTATAGAAAGAGAAACATTAAAAACAATCCACCATAGTCAAGCTGTCAATAAAATTAAGCAACAAAAAGTATTGCCCAAATTGTCCATCAAAACAGCAAAATTTAAATTCTCTCTATTTCTATAAATTTTGTAAATAACACCTCCAAGTTTTTATAGAAACAAACAGCACCCCATTTGGAGTTATAAATCTCCAGATATGGCTTCAACAAATATTCTATTCTCACCCAAACAAGACACCCGAATTCAGCAACCACCATTCATATGTATAATCTCATCTCAAAACAATTAGCCATCAACACAATAATAAAAAATCAGCATCTAAAAATTAGAATATACATATTCCCCATAACCAATCATCTTAACAAATAAATTTATAAGTACTTGTTTAATATGTTATGTTTACATAGAACATTAGGTTATTCTCTTACCTTTATTGCTTCCTTCCCTTTGCTTGCATTTACATGTGTGACAGCATCCTTTCCATATGGTTTAGCTGAAATAGATCATAATTCACTTGTTTTTAAATATCCAAAAATAATGGAATCTCATCTGGCATGATAACATCACTAAACTACCTAAACATATGAAGCTGCCAACTATAACAAATTTAGTAGGGTGATTTTAAAAATTCACCAATAATTCCATACAATGAATCTTGAGATGAAACTTTCTAGATCATTAAACCTATGTGTCTAGAGTAATTTAAAATTAATTTTACTTCCATTGAAAGTGTATAGAGGAAGAACCCTAAGAAATAATCTACCATACTCAGACCAGCAATGGAAACTGAGTAATAAAATGTTTTCTCTTATTATACTGATATAGAGTCTGAATCAAATCAAGATAAAAGAGGTAAAGTTTTAGGTGGCTCATCAAAGTTTCCATATCATCAAATAAAACTCAATTTGAAGCTTCCTAGCTCAAGATATGATCAAAATAATAAGACTGAAAAACTAGTTCCTAAGAATCCGAATTCTGTAGGGTAAATGCCACCAATGGTATCAAAACTTTGCACTTAATTACAAAATGGTACCATAACTTCAATTTGTATCTTTTCGATCCCTTAACTTTAATTGTAGTTTCACCGGGAGGTCTCCAACCAAAAACAGGCCAATTTTGATGACGTGGCCACCGAAATTGCCACATCAACAGCCACGTCAGCAATTAAAAACAAAAGTAAAAAAAAAGTTATGGTACCATTTTGCAATCTAATGCAAATTTTTGGTACCATTTATAGAACTTACTTTATTATTAATAGTATTATTCTTAAGAAATTTATTTTATTTAAATATCAATTTTTCTAAATTAATTATAATTAAAAATAAAAATTTAAATTAAATTATTATTATTATTATTATTATTATTATTATTATTATTATTATTTACATTTGAATTTTAATATTACATATCTTACTATTTAATATTAAATATTTTAATTTGCAATTTAATTTGATTTTTTATTTTAATTGAATTATTTTA
>CATIWK010001306.1:0-10018 GCA_949634005.1 Mallotus japonicus | reverse complement strand
GAAATTATACTATATAATAGATTTTGAGTTATTGGGAATATTTTAATTATAAATTAGAATTTTAAATATTTATTTATAAATATTTGACTTAAGTATCTTATTATGAATTGAAGACATTCATATTGAACAATTATTGAATTTATGACATCATGATATTATTTTGATGTAATGTTAGTAAATTATATAACTTTGAAAAAAATAAGTTTTATTTATGTTAAATATTACTATTACGTCCTACTTTGCAAGAAATTAACTTGTGGAATTTAAAATAAGATTTTATAAATTACTTATGATTTTTAAAGACTATTATCTGTATTTTTATTTCTGTGTATTGTGGTACTCGGTTGGGCAAATAGTGCAGTTTGGGGGCCCAACCTGAGTGGTGTAGCACTGTGAGAATATTTGAAGTGTATTTTTCCTTGCAGGTTGGCCCTACTTTGTAGGGAGGTATCTGTTTTACAGAGGAGACCCTATCAAATTTTCGGTAGATTTCTCGTAAAACGCGACCTCGAGTTTAGTCTAGTAGAGTCGTCTGTTAATCGAGTCTCTTCTGTAGAATTCTAGAACATTAGGAGTTTTATTTTTAATTCTTTTAATTTCTTTTCTTTAGCTACGCCTCCCGTACAGTCTTTGGGTCGAGGTCGAGCACGACTTCACAGAGGAGCGCATTCAAACTGTAAGTTCATAATTGAACTGTGTGTAGGCTTTCAGATTTAAAGTATAAATATGTTGAGCATGCATATATTAAATCTTTTATTTAATTATTGAATTGTTAATTTAATTTAATTTATTTTATTTATTGTAATCTTCCTTGTTTTAGTAATATTTAATTATTTTAAATAAATTACGGTAGAACGGGCTACCTGATGGGTTTCATCAGGACCGTGTGCGCACCGGTAAGATTGAGAGTGAGTTGTGAAAAATGTGTAAGCTCGGTTGATGTTGTGCTCTCGGGTTATTAGTTAATACTACTGGGGATGGTAACTCGGTGGATGCTGTGCTCTCAGTACCGCCAGTAGAATTTAGATTAAGTGTTAATGACTGCGGCTGTAATTCGGTTGATGTTTTACTCTCGGGACGGCAGTCTTTGGATTAAGAGAGTCAAAAGACTATTAGAATGAATGGTTTATGGTTCTACCTAGTCTTTCAAAATAAACTGTTTTGTTATATATTATTATATGTTTCAAAAAGGATTTAATTATAAAATATAAACAATATATTTTCACAAATTATATTTATTTTAAAGAGATTTTCAAACTGCATACATTTCTTTTATTAACTTACTCAGTGAGATCTGACTCCCCTCAAATATTTTTTCAGGATCTCGGGAGTCGTCGGTTAGTCGGCCTACTTTACACCGAAGTTCTTCTTCACCGGCTAGTCTATGTAGGTCTATATGATGTACTGTCATATTATATTTGTATTCTAAAACACTGCAGTAGACATTTTATAAGTGTGATGTATTTTACGAATTATTTATGTTAAAGTTTGTATCATGATAATTTTATATTAATAATGACGAGATTTGGATTTTAATGATAAATGAGTTATTTATTTCATTTAAGCATTTTATTTATAGTATTGTTCAGTATTTAATGTTTTTGTTTCGCGAAAAAATTTTTAAGGCTTACTCTGAGTTTCGGGTACTTTAAGTATTTTCATTCTCTAGTGCCGGTCACGGACCTAATGGTTCGGGTCGTGACAAATAATTTACAATTAAAATCACCAAATAGAAAATTTGTAGTACAAACCTTTGATTTTTTTTTTCATTTTTAAACTAGGTAGCATTAACATGGATACAAAGATATGGAAAATGAGGATACAGATACGAGAAAACGGCTTGTACTTGAAGTATTTGTTTTCTAAACTGAAGTACCTTGATAGTATAGATACGAAAAAACGGGATATGAATACATGAAAAAACCTACTATTTAAAATATCCGTGTAACATAATTTTTAAATAAGTATTTATATATCACTTATTAAAAAATGAAAATAATAGAAATTTACACTTATTAATAAATGAGAATAATAAAAAAAATTCTTCTTCCAATGTACAACTAGAGACAAAAAATATTGAAAAAAAAACTCCATTCAAGGGAAAAGAAAAAAAGGAGACAACAAATATACAAAAAAATTTTCACAACCAAAAGCGTTAACATAAACTACAAAGAGCAAGAAAAGAATGACGCACATGAATTCGAAAAAACAGCAGACGCGTGCCAAGTACGCACAGTGGCGCTATTTTATAAAAAAGCATAATGATATCCATTTTTTGAAAATTTTTGTAGTTTAGACGACGAATACACAATAACAACAAAAACAAAAAAAAAAAAAAAAAAAATTAACGACACCTAATTTCCCCTCCAGTTTCTCCTTCATTTTTTGTCTCTTACATCAATCTCTCCCTCAAAAGCTCCAGCTCAGGAGAGAGGTCCCATGGAGTCTCTCTCCCTCTAGGGTTTCTCCAACTTTTTTTTCCCTTGTTCCCTTAAAAAACTCTCTCTTAAAGCAAAAGATCAAATTTCCGGAAAAAGTTTTCTTTGTTTTAGGAACATGGGGGGAATGTTGAGGACTGTTTTTTGTTTTCTGGAATAAATTTCAGCTGTTTTATTGAAATTTTATTTTATTTTATTTTGTTTTGTTTTTGTTGCTTTTTTTTTTTGAAGAAAAAATTGAAGTGAATTTAAATTTTGAGGGTTGATTTGGAAATGCCGGCAAGCCGGTCGAGGTCGGCGAAGCAAGATGACGGAAAGCAGATCCGGCGGGACCCCTACGAGGTCCTTGGCGTCTCCAGGAACTCCACTGACCAGGAAATCAAGAGCGCGTACCGCAAATTGGCTCTCAGGTATATTTTACTCTTAAGGTGTTTCTGGCTTTTGTTTTTGAGCTCTTTTGGATTTTTTTTTTTAAGAATGCTGAACTAATTGCAATTTTAATTGAATAGCTAGTTGTTGGTTTTTCGCTCTCGAATTGTCAATCGTGAGGGTACTGAGAACTATAATTTTAGCTTAATTTCACTCATTTGCCGTATTAAATTGATGAATTCCTGGCAATAAAGCCGTTTGAGTTTGCTTGTTGGACCTCTCAATCGGTGACCTGAGATTTGAATGGTTCGCTGTTATTTACTTGTGTGAACTGGGAAATAATGCTGCTAAATGCCAACGACTATTAGAATGGAATGAAGGATTTGTGATGTTAGGTAGGCCAGATGAAAAGTTACATTAGCGTTGAGATATGGCTGGGTGCCTTAGTGTTGTTGCAGGAGCTTGTTTTATTGCAAAATATGAAGTGAAATCAATGTAGCATGGAAGCCCAAGGAACTGGAAGGAAATGGATTATGTCGGAAAATAAGATATAGCTAGGTGAGAAATTATATCCTTCACTAGTTTAGACAAGCTGCATCTTAGTTTGATAATCAGTAGATCTCAGTGGAGCTTTGACATTGTGCAGATAGTGCTCATTATCAATAGCTTTTAACATCTCAGTCAGTCCTTATGCTCCTACTGTCATCAGTACTTATAAGATATTCAATTGCCTTAAGCTCATTGGGATGATAGATGAAGATGTCATGATAGTAGGAACCTTTCTTTTTGTAGACAATGTGATAGAAGATAAGATTATCTGCTAAGAATTTTACAGCCTTGTATGATCCCTTTTTTCCTTTCTATTTGTAATAATCTCCCCTTGTTAAGCAGGGTTTGGATTTCCTTAAATTGTACTATTGCAGGTACCATCCTGACAAGAATGCAAATGATCCTGAAGCAGCTGATGTGTTTAAAGAAGTTACATTTTCCTATAATATCTTGTCTGATGCGGACAAACGACGCCAATATGACTCAGCTGGTTTTGAGGTGAGATATCCAGGCGGATGACTGACATTTAAGTTCCAGATAATAGGAAGCTCATTTGTGTTCATTCCAGGTTTCATGTTTTACTTATGAGCTTCCCAGGTTTTAGACATACTAATTGCAACCGCAAATTCATTTTGCATGCTATTTGTTAGAATCTTATGTAAGAGTTCATTATTAATCATTGTCTTATTGCTGTTATCAGGCTGTTGAATCAGAAAGCCAAGAATTGGAGTTAGATCTTTCAAGCTTGGGTACTGTGAACACTATGTTTGCGGCACTTTTTAGGTAGATTTTAATATGAATTCCTGCCCTCATCAGATGGATTCCTTCGGTTTTTTTCTTTCTCAATAAAATAACTTATATTTGCACTGTAGATGTTGATTTCTGTGTTCACTGTTTATTATACAACAGTAAACTTGGTGTGCCAATTAAGACCACTGTATCAGCAACTGTCTTAGAGGAGGCACTTAATGGAGTGGTCTCTGCTCGTCCACTTTCTGTTGGGCAACATATTTCTGGGAAGGTTAGAAATGTATATTCTCATTCAGTAATATTTTTCAGCAATTTGCTAGGGCTGATTGGTGATATTACATTTTTCAAACAGGTTGAAAAGCAAAGTGCTCACTTCTATTCTGTCAAAATAACAGAGGAAGAAGCAAGAGCTGGATTTGTCTGCAGAGTGCAATCGTCTGACAAAAGCAAGTTCAAGGTTTGCATAAATTGTAAACCTCTGGTGCAAGCATTTCATTAGAACTTCCATCACAATGGCAGTTGGGTACACAGGATGTTTGATGAGTCATTGCATTTTTCATGCCAAATAAATGTTATATTAGTTCCCAGGATTTTAATAATGTTGAGGGAAGGGGGTCTAAGTATACATGAACCATAGAATGCTTAAATTATCTTTTCTTAAGTAGAAGGTACGGACTGTTTAAAGTAATCTTGGTACTTGGATGTCTTTTTCTCCTTTAGGAATCCCATTGTACAGCCAATTTTAGTCAAAATGGTAGGGTAATCTGAGTATCATATTCCAATTGTAAGAAATGTGGGGATCTCTACATTTCAGAGTGACGTCTTTATGAGGGGACATTGCTTCTAGGAGTTGCTTGGCTAAGTTATTTACTTGTGTGGCTGTGTTTCTAATAGTTTCATTGAGCTTTATGATCAAGTAAAGAGGAAAATACTTGTTCTTGGCTGCTGCAAAATAGGGGCTTATGGTCTTTCTAGAATGAAGGAATGTAAGGAAAATGCCATAAGGAATTTTGCTCTTATTCTTGGTTTGTGGTACATGGAAACTTAATGTTTGTTAAAATCTTGATAAGACAGTTGCTGAGAAGATAAAGGCATAGGGAGAAAGCTTTGATGCTTTGCTTTGATGGATATTTCTTACCAAGTTTTTTTATATGAAATGAGAATAATTTATGATCAATATGTGAATCTTAGTGTTACCAGTGGATTTGGCAATACATGTAAGCACCACTCAAGTGAAAGTGGTAAAATATATTAATACAGTTTGCTGCTAATAGTTGTGGACGAGGCTTGATTTAGTTTTGAAAGAGAAGCAAGAGTTTGGTGATTCATACACTTGGAATATAAATAGCCAGTTGGCAACTTGGCATGGCATATAACTTGGCTCTTTATGCTTTGAAGATTTGTGACCTTTAGTATCATGATTCTCATTGTTAGATAAGCTATAGGTGTTATTTATGTCGTGGCCAGTGTATTAAGTGTGATAAACTGAGGTAACAACCTTAAATACTGAGTGTCCATTCTCAGAAGTGCAGAGAAAGGTATAAAGGTTCCTTGTTTGATGATGAATTTTCTGAAAATTTTTTGTTTAGTTAGTGAGCCTCATGATTTTGGGGTTTTCTTGTTCCATAGTGCTGATTTTCTTTTGTTTTATCAAAAATTGTTCGTTATTTATTTATTTATTTTTATGCGACTACTCTGCCCTTTCCCATAATTTTCATTTCTTATATATATATATATCGTGGGAGCAGGTTTGAATTTGCCAAGCAAGTGCATTGTGCTAAAACATAAACTAAGAACCACAAGATATTCAGCCTGCCTTTCCTTTATCTTTGGTCATTTTTGCATTGATTGCTTATGCAATTTCATTTACCAATTTTTGTATACTCAAATGATGTTTGTTTCATTTTCAACTACTGCATGCAACAGTTTTTTGCGTTGCTGATTTGGTGATAATCTTGTTTGCTCATGCATAATGTCCATGAATCTTACTAATTGATTGCCTTTCTGCAGCTGTTGTATTTTGATCAGGAGGAAAATGGCGGACTAAGCCTTGCTCTACAGGTAAAACTCACTCTTTTGTTGTTTTTGGATGTTAATGTTTTTTAAAATCCCACTATTCCAATCATTTATACTCATTTAAGATTCAAGGAATGTCACAGTTCTCCTTATGTATTATTACACCTCCATGGCTCCACTGTCATATTAGAAATTATGCAATGCAGTTTTTACTTGTTAGGACATTGTCTTCGGTCTGTGGAGGCATCTTCTTAGCACTAAATAAATTTTAGATTTTTCTCGTTCTGAAGTTTCAGAGTTCAAGATCCCCAGTTAAGCTCTTTTTTTTTTTCAGTGAAAAGGGGAATGGCCATTGAAGGGGCTTTTTACAGGAATCTTTTGCTTACCTTTGGCCTTTTGCATACATAAATGATAATTTTGGTTTCTTGGTGAATAGTGACATATTTTCTTCCATCTCTCTTTCCATATTGAGGTGAACAATGACATGCCTTTCCTCTTTGATCCAAAAACATATGAAGATTTGGCATGCATTTTACTGCTCAAATTTAGAAATTTGAACGTCTGCTAATTTATCCATCAATTAAAATTCAAGATCTTCACTGGTTTTCTCCCAAAAAAGATTGAATATCATTTTTGTTCGTGGTTCCTTCTACTGGTGAATCTTTTGTTGCATCCTCAAATTTTCCACTGCATTCAGTTGCACATATCTGATAACTCATCAATTCTAACTTCATTAACCTTTTGTGACTACATTCACTTTCCATGTTTTAACTCCAATTTGTTTTACATATCAATTTTCGGAAGTAGGAGGACAGTGCTAAAACTGGAAAAGTTACTTCTGCGGGAATGTATTTCCTTTGTTTTCCTGTTTATCGGTTGGATCAGACGGTCAACTCGGTGAGCTGGTGATATAGTAAATTGATAGCAATCATATTTTTGTTCTTACCCTGATTTGGCTCACTGTCCTTCATTTTCCTTTGGAATCCTTTTGGCTTTAGATTGCAGCTGCAAAGGATGCAGATGCTGCCTTTTTCAAGAAATTGGATGGGTTTCAGCCATGTGAAATAAATGAACTGAAGGCTGGCACCCATTATTTTGCCGTCTATGGTCAGTTCTAAAACTTTGTTGCTCTTTCAGTTTGCTATGCTTCTTGATTATGCATTTGGATGAAGTTGATTGCAAAATCTATATTCTGGCTCCTTTCTTCCAGGTGACAATTTTTTTAAGAGTGCAAGTTACTCAATAGAAGCTCTTTGCGCTGAACCTTTCACAGAAGAAAAGGCAGATCTTAGAGCTGTTGAAGCTGAAATTCTTGCAAAAAGAGTAGAAATATCCAAGTTTGAAACTGAATACAGAGAAGTTTGCCCTCAACTTCAGCACCCTCAATCCATGTGTCGTTACCTTTCACTTTCACTAACTTTTATATGGATGGTGGCAGGTGCTGGCACAATTTACAGAGATGACCAGTAGATACGCACAAGAAATGCAGGAGGTGAGTTATATATAAAAACATTTTTTCTATGCTGCATATGATGATTGAGGCTTAAGCGAGCTGATAGTCCCGAATGTGTGATATCTTTATATTGTTTTTGGCAGATTGATGAGCTTCTAAAACAAAGGAGTGAAATTCATGCCTCCTACACAGTTGCTCCACCAATGAAGCGGAGTTCAAGTAGGAGCAGGAGTAAGATTCCCTTCAAGGAGGCTAAAGAAGACGTACAATTAAGAGACAAGAAACCTTCAATAAGGGACAGAAATAAGAAAAAAAAATGGTTCAATATCCACTTAAAGGTTGACAAACGAAAGCCTTGCTAATTGTGGTGAGGTTTAGGATTTATACTTTTTCTCCCTTTCATCTGCTGTCTTAGTGTTACAACGCAGTTTACTTGCATTATTTAGTTATCACCTAGATGGATTTGGGGAGCTGAATCAATTACAGTGGAATAATACATCGACTATGTCTGCACTCACTAATTTGTTCTGATGGTTTGGCACTCATGCTAGCAAATTCAGAGATTAAGCAATCTCTTGACCACATTTTTAGTTAGAGACAAACGCAGATGAATGTTGTGGAAATGCTCCTTTGGTCCAGCTTGCCAAATTAAAAATGATAACAGCTCATTATTATTGTATAATTCCATGTCTTTTTCATTGCATTAGTTATTTCCCAGTTTCTTTTGCCTCTGTAATCGAGCACACCTGTAAATTTCATAATTTCATTAGCTAGGTGAAAGCGGGAACGGCTCCCAGTTTTGCCTTGTTGACATGTGTTGTGGTTCCCGGCCAGCAGACAATGATCTTTAGTAGTTATGTACTTTTTGCTTCACTTTTGTTGAAATCTAGCTAGCATCCAGTTGTGCATACCTTTCTTTATGAAACAAGAAAATAGGCACAAGTTTTGTTCACCTAAAATAGATTATTTACATGTTTTCAATTTTACAAGGAGAAAATTTTTAAACGGGGTTCAGTTTGGTGTGATTTCTCTTTGGTTCAGTTTAGTTTTATTTTGTAACTACTTCAGGAGTTTGATTATTTTTGCCATTTTTTCACAAACCAACCTACAAGAATCGTAATGTAGTTGTTTTGCATGAAAAAAAAGGAAGACTAATATGAATGGACTCATATCTCACCACAAAGAAACTTTTAGGTTGTAACAGCCTTACAAAAGCATAATGAAACCCAAATCCAATAATACAAAATTGGATGGATTTATAGTAGGTAATATATTGCAAAGGGGAGCTCAAGGATAAAGATGGTTAAGCTGAAACAAAGGGCTAAGGGGTAACAAATAGGCTAAAAATAAAGGATAGCCATGAAAAAGCACAACTCAAAAAATCGTAGATGCCGAAGAAATTAAGGTGAAAAATCTGTCGTTACACTATTCAAGTATTTGATAGAGATTTTTGTGGAATTGACTCTGCAGTCACATGAAGAAGTGACATTTTTCTCTAACCCTTTGTTCTCATTTGGGATTTGACTTGACAACTTCCCATTTCTGAATAACCCATTTAGTGTTTAGATTGGAGAAGCCTAATACATCATTTTAGCTTCATTCTAAAAAATGATTTGTCAGAATATGCCTATTTGATGGTTTGCCTCTGTTTATACAACTAGATATTTCAACAAATTATCCGGTTAGTTTCCAGTATGATATACACCTCACTTTACAATAACCATCATGTGAACAAATAGGCTACTGCCAATATTTTATTAATATCTCTTTTTTTGAGTGTTTTATATTAAAATATTAGATACTTAAAATATATTATAATTAATTAATATTAATAAATATGTATTGATTATATAATAATACGGAATTATTTATTTTATGTAGGTGTAAAATTTTTTATAATTAAAAAATAAATTTCAATTTGTAAAAAAAATCATGTGAGTCTACAATATCATGTGAAATGTGCTGTTATTGGAAAATATCTTTTTAACTTTCTGTTATGAAGAAAAAGGAGGTAAGTGTCCAAAATATCCTGAAATTAAATATCTTCAATTGTGAAAATATCTTCAACTTAGTTTTAGAAAAAAAAAAAAAAACTCCCAACCAAGAATAAGATATTGTAGTTTAAATGGTAAAAATATATATTTTTAAATTTTTAAATGGTTTTAAAGATGTATTTTTATATATCAGTTTAGTGCATCTAAAATTAAAATTATATACCATTTTTTATGTAAATGGAATTGAAATTGATTGAAAAAATAAATCTTCTCTTATCAACTGTATAAACAATAGAATACCATAAAATTGATTGATTTTTAAATATATGTTTCAATTAATTGGTTGTTTGATTGAAATTTAAGAGACAAATCCTCCAAGTCATGATGATATTTACTTTACGGAAATTCAAGTGGATGAATTAAACCTTTTTCAGCTAACAGCCATTGAC
>CATIWK010001291.1:0-11940 GCA_949634005.1 Mallotus japonicus | reverse complement strand
GAATTCTTGGGAATTTATGTGAAAATATTAATTTTTAGGGAAATTATATAATTTGATTTTAAGTTAATTTTTGGTGAATTATAGTTAATTAATATGTATAATGATAATTTTTATTATTAGATAGTAGAAATTAATTTTATTAGCTAAATTAATATTTTTGTATATTATGTTGATTATTAGATTAATTTTCGAAAAATAATGTTAATGTGTATAAATATTTGGTTGATTTAATTATATTTAGTGTTAAAATATATTTTTATGAATTTTCCGGAATGTTATAAGTAATAATTTTAAATATAGATGTTAATATGTTTATTGAGAATTATTGATAGTTAAATGAAATTGAGTTTTCATATATTGACTATTTAAAAGAATTTATTATTTAAATAGCCTAATTAATTTTATGAATCATTTCCTATTATTAGATAATTATTATTAATTTTCGGAAAGTTGTAGAATAATAAACTTATTTATTGATTTTAAGCTTAAATAAGTTATTTACAAATTTTATTATAGATTTAAGTGATTTAATTAGTATTTGCAATTAATGTTAATTTAATTGTAAAAATACGAATTTTACTATTTATTGAAAAATAAATATTATTTTATGTTTTATTTCGAAAATAAATTGAATTATGATAGTAAATGAATTTTTATGAATTATTGATGATTTTAATAAAAAATTATATTATTTTATTTAAGTTGTGAATTTTGGATCTCGATTGGGTACAAAGTGTAGTGTGGGGCCCAACCCGAGTTGTTGAGTTTTAGAGAATATTCGAAGTGTCATTTTCATGCAGGAACGGCTCTACCTATGGTAGAGAGATGTTCGTTTTACAGAGGAGACTCTACCAAATTTTTGGTAGATTTCTCGTAAAACGTGATATCGACCTGTGTCGAATTTCTAGTTTTAGTTAAGTTGTGTCTTTAATCGAGTCAATTTCGTCAATCCTATAGTTTTCATTATTCCGAGAAATTTCATGAATTTATTTATTTTATTTTACGAGCATATTTTAAATAAATATTATTTTATTTTAGAGAATATCGGAGCGGGAACTACCAACAATAGGAGGATGCGGAACCATCAGCCGGCTCGCTCCAACTGTAAGTTAATAAATAGAACTGTATGCGTGTGTTTTCTGCAGATAGTGATTTTATAAAAATTGAAGACAGTGTTATGTTTGCATGGAATTTAAGCTGTGTTATTTTAGCTATGTTTAGCATGATGATTATTTTATTTTATTTCATGTTCTTTAATTTATAAATTATAGCTTTTTTAAATTGTGCTATATTTTTAGTTATATAATAGTTTTTGAAAAATACTGGTAGAGCGGGCTACCTGATGGGTTTCATCAGGACCATATGCACATTGGTAGAGATTGAGAGATGGATCCTAATTTAATGATTGGTTAACTAGGACGGGTGCCTCGGTGGATGCCTTAGCTCTCGGGGATCACCAGTGATAATTGTAAATGTATAATTGGATACTAGGATGGGTGCCTCGGTTGATGCCTTAGCTCTCGGGGACCGCCAGTAAAATGATGGATAAGTGAATGACTGCGACTGGTGCCTCGGTTGATGCCTTTGCTCTCGGGGACCGGTAGTCTTATGGATTAAGTGAGCAAAGTGGCTATTAGACTTTGTGGAATAGTCTACCAAGGTTTTTCAATTATAAAATATTGAATAAAGACTAATTTATTTTGAAGAGATTTTGTTGTAATCCTTCACACTTTATTTCGAGTTGGAGAGTAGATAATTTGAAAATAATTTTTAAATATTTTATTTCTAATAATAATAAAAGTTATTATTATTATTATTATTTTATTAAAGGGATTTCAAACCATGCAACTCTCTTTATTATCTTACTCAGTGAGGTCTGACTCCCCTCAATATTTTTTTTCAGGAATTTGGGAGTTTGAGGCTCGTCCTTCTTCCCTACGCCGGGTTTCTTCTTCTCCGGCTTTATTGTGTAGGTCTATTTAATATGTATTGCATAACTGAAACTCTAGATACTGCAGTAGTTAATCAATAGCTTGTATTATTAGGATTCTGTTTTATCTGGCTTGAGATGTTGTATTCGAAGAATATATTATTTATGTATTTAATATTATGCATTTATATTGACTTTATTATTAAGAGTATTGTTTTTATTTCGCGAAAAATTTTTAAGGCTTACTACGGGTTTTGGTAGCTTTATGCTTTCCCATTCCCTAGTGCCGGTCACGTGCCTTTGGGTTCGGGTCGTGACAACTTCTCGTGGTTTTGCAAGAGGTGCTTTTGCCTTTAAGGTTGGTTGTTCTTTTGCTTTTATGGCTGAGCTTAAAGTAGCTACTTATACTGTCCAAACGACATGGAATCGTGGTTGGCATCAACTTTGGCTAGAATGTGACTCCTCTTATGTGGTTCGACTATTTCAGTCTAAAAGTCATCAAGTTCCTTGGATAATAAAACCGTTATGGTTGCAATGTTTGCATTGGGTTTCGCAGATGAATTTCAAAGTCTCCCACATTTATCGGAAGGGTAATGTGGCTGCTGACATCCTTGCCAAGCGTGGAGTTTATGCTACTTCAGATCTTTGGTGGGATACGGCCCCTGAGTTTTGTCTAGATGCAATTTATCATAATCTTAGTGGAAGGTCTAATTATAGATTTAATTAGATCTTTTGTTCTTTTTGTTTCCAGTTTGTAAGGATTCTTTTTTATTTTAATTGAATTTAGGACTTTGAAAGTGTGATGTGAACGCTATTAGGGTGTTAGCCTAGTTGAAATTCTTTGGTGCGTTCTCTGATTTCCAATTTCCATTCTTTTATGGAAAAAAAATTATTTGTTTATGATTATGTTTTTTTTAACAGTAGTTAGTCACTAATTATTGTGTAATAATTGATTATGATGATAATAGTAATAATAATAATACTAATATTCTGTTATTTTATATCTTTCCATATTATTGACTTATAGATGATTTTTAAAATTTAATTGAAATATATTACAGAAAATGGTTGCCATGAACAATTAGTAACTCATGTAATAAGGTGAACAAATAAAATTGAAAAACTATGTGTAATTTATTCATAGTAGTACATTAATATTTTACGTTGAAATTTGAAAAAAAACTGTGTAAAAATAAAAATTGGTTTCTATATATTTACAATTAAAAATAAGTATTAATTTTATTTACTTATTTTCTGTTATTTTGTATATTATTTTTTTCAAATAATTTTTTTAGAATAAACTAAATGCTATTATAATTATTTCAACAATTTGTTGTAGTCCAATACATAAATTATTACTTATAATTTTGTCCAATTGTTTTTTTTTTTATTTTGGTCACTTATCTCAAATTTGAGCTTACATACGTAATGAAAAAATATTACGATTTGAATTTATTGAAAACGTTTAATTTTCTAAAGAATCTACAAAGATAGATTTCAAATCATGAATGTTTTTGCTAATCCATATTATAAATAAAATTGACAAAAATATAAGAACAAATATGTAGTTAAAAAAAATTAATAACTCTTATATATATAAGTCAAATATCAACAGGCAGGCCATATTTATGGGAATCAAGTTTCAAAAAGAGGCATTACAAATTTATATTGGTACAAATAATTTTTATTGATGAGATCACTTCTATTTAATTTATATTGGTACAAATAATTTTTATCCATTGCTCATGAGATAAAGTATTAAAGCATTGTTAATCTAGAAATTACTAAATTTTATTCTGAATATAAATATTTTGCATCATTTTGTTTGTATAATAATATTATAGTACTAAGAAGGCATCAAAGTTGAGTATAAGAAAATTGTATACCTTCAAGAATGAAGGATAAATAAAAGCAACTCACTCATTAATTAATTGTTATATAATAAGGAATTTTGGACAGCCTATAAATGAATTCATCATGAAATTTATATACTTTGCACATGATATACATTTTCAGTGGAATTTCCAAGGTCAAGCACATGACTATTGCACCAATAAGATTTGCCAATATTTTCCTTTTTCTTTCCCATGATCGCATTTTGAGGTGGCTTATAACAAATGGGGAGGTAGCTAACAGCAGACAATTGGTGCTTGCCATCACTATATTTAGTCTCGATCATGGACGCGAGGAACAAGAGAAGAGCAGCCTCATTTCGCCTTTCCCACAGGCGAAATGCCTATGGGAAAGGCGAAATGCTAAAGGCTGTGATTTTCTGTGCAGTCCATGTTTCTCTGTTTTCACCTGGTCTTGTCTTGTCCATCTGTGTCAATAATTGTGATTTTCTGTGCATACATTTCGCCTATACCAATGGTAAAATGAATAAAAAATTTTTTTTTACTCCCCTAGCACCATCATTTCGCTGGTGACAATGGCAATCTGTATAAATTTTTTTTTCTCATTTCGCTGGTACCACTGGCAAAAATACCTTTGGTTAAGCTCCTAGCCCCTCAGAGTGCCAAACTCTGTTAAATACATGCTCTTAAATCCAATAAACCTGGAAAACATAGAATTTTTTTTTATCTTGTAAGTTGCATTGAATAAGCTAGGATTGTCCAAAAGTGGCAAAAATTCACCATCAGAATATAAATTTATCTTACGAGTGTGATGTAGTGGAAGCTATAAAAAAATAAAAAAAAAATAAAAGAACAAAGGGATAAATATTGTAGTCCGTTGATTTGCACACAAATGTCGGAAAACAATCTTCTACAACTTGTTGATTCATAAAGAATGTCAGGAAATGGGCATCAAAATTCGTTGATTCTCAAAAGAATACCGAAAATTTGGAGAAAAATAGAAATTATATTATAATTTATCAAAAGCTACCTCCAATAGCCCTAAGGCTTACATAATTATAGGGTGGAACAAACCTACCAACCCTAATCTTAATTAGAAAATAAAAATAATAACAATTCCTACCTAAGATATGAGAAATCAAATCCCTACTAAAAGGAAAAAAAATAAAATTAACACAATCAAATCCTAATAATAATAATAAATTATATCCGCTATCCATTGTTCTGCAAACTCATTCCAAGGCTTGTTGCTCCGCATCATTCCCTCTAGGGTAGAGAAAATTCGCCCTTGAATTTTGCCTAAATATTGAGAAAAAAATTTGCTATAGACCATCACAAATTCATCTTCAACTTGTAATTCCTTCAAAATAGAAATTAAAGGAATATAAGAATAAAGAAATTTATCAATGCCCATGAAGTCAATATATTCAATATCGCCCTCATCCTCTTCATCAAATATTGGCTCATCTCTAATAAATGCATCTTCATCCTCACTGTCATCAATATCATAGAATAAGCTCTCTTCATAATACTCTCTCGGCATGATTAATAAGGATCAGTTCAACTCTGATACCAACTGATGAAGCTGAAGTTATAAAAAAAAAAATAAAATAAAAGAACAAAGGGATAAATATTGTAGTCCATTGATTTACACACAAATGCCAGAAAACAATCTTCTACAACCTGTTGATTCACGAAGAATGCCAGGAAATAGGCATTTACAACATGTTGATTCACAAAGAATGCCAGAAAAAAGCATCAAAATTCGTTGATTCTCAAAAGAATGCCGAAAATTTGGAGAAAAATAGAAATTCTATTATAATTTATCAAAAGCTACCTCCAATAGCCCTAAGGCTTACATATTTATAGGGTGGCACAAACCTACCAACCCTAATTTTAATGAGGAAATAAAAATAATAACAGTTCCTACCTAAGATATGAGAAATCAAATCCCGACCAAAAGGAAAGAAATAAAATTAACACAATCAAATCCTAATAATAATAATAATAATAACAATAGTAATAATTTATATCCGCTATCCATTGTTCTGCAAATGTCACACCCACTCTGCTAGCTGATAAGCGAGTGTGATTGGCCGAAATAGTTGGCTAAGGCTTGCTAAAATTGCTATTAAAAATTCTCACAACACAAGAATATAAACATAAGTATTTATGTATATAATTACAAATTTATGGTCTAAAACCTGCATTAGATTCTACTGTTAAGTTACACACCAAGTTCTCCATAACTATTATCTATCACAATACTATGGACATATTTATAATACTTAAAATTCTCTTACGTTCATCCCAAAAAGACAAAATAACAGAGTTATTTGGCACAACCTCTTCTAGATACCGGATGTTACTGCTGATTCTCCAAAGGATCTGTAAAAATTTAAATATGAGGGGTGAGTATAAAATACTCAATGAGTGGGTAAAGATATAATAAGTGGGACCAAATACAATTTTCTATTAATAAATTCGCATTCAAGAAAATTATCTTGATAATAGCTGTAAAGCCTCTAATTATACACATATATTTTTCTAATGCTAAGATTTAATATAATTTATCATTGTGCAAGATAGCATTAAATTTTGCTAACTCATAAGCTGAAGAATAATCATAAACAAAAAACATTCCATACACTCATAAAATATATAGCCAAAAGATTATGCTAAGCTGACACATTGGGCGCGTGATGACGCTGAGCAGTCCAAGTGTATAAAATTTGCTGGTCATAAGCATGCGCAGAGCTGCCCCCAAAGGGCTAACCACCTAGTTGTAGACCCCAAAGGCTATATGTACAACCAAGCGCTATCCTAAAGACAGTTGCTGAGTAATATTGTTGATATAATAAATATATATAATATAACGCTGAGTTAAGACACCAGTCATCATGGTGTAATCTAAAGGATATATACCACGAGTGTAAGGATTTATTTATAAACTAAATTATTCATATAAATCAAACTGAATATAGAATTTACTTGCTGTCATTTACTGCTGTAATCATGTAAAAACAACAAAAATAATAATCATAAATCTTGCTGAAATATTTGTTGAAGCTAAATACAAAACATATATTGCTGAAACTTGCTGAAGCTATCTCCTAAGGTCAAAATATTGCTAATAAATATATTGCTACCTTATATTTGCTAAAAATAAACGTAGAATATATTTGCTAAAATTATTCACTAAATTTAAAGTATAAATTAAGTACTCTGATATCATAAATCGCTTTAAATACATCAATGATAAAAGTATAGTTATTTGTTCCCGATTTTCTTATAAAAGTTAAACAATTTAATTAAGCTAAAATAATAATAAACTGGTGAAACTTATTTGTAAGAATATATCAATTTATATAAAATAATGAACATGTTAAAGAATATGATAATCTGTATATCTGTATGCAATATAAATTTAAAACCTTGCTATATAATTAACCACTCACCTGTCCTTGTTGATACAAGAGTTTAATCGAGTGGACTCAGCCTATGCCCTATAATTGTGGTCGAGTCAGCTCCTAAAATTAAAATTAATAAAGGCATAATAAGATTCTAAAAAATACATCTTCTAATTAATTCTTTAGGAAGATTATTGTATTAAACTTTAATCCATTTATTTATCTATTATTATTATTTCTATTACTCGATATTTAGTTGACATAAAATCAATGGTATGGACCTTAATTATGTATATATAATTAGGATTCCTCATATTGTTTTTGTCATGTACACTGTTAACTAGGATAGTCCCTTTAGACTTCTAGTCTTGGAAGTAATAAAATAAAATGAAAAGTCCAAATTCCATCGGTTAAATACGTCCTACTTAGTGCATAATTCCATAAGTTTGCTGGTTATCATTAGCATTGTGTAACTATCTTGGCCAACATTTAAATGTTTCCATGTCTATCTACTCCTGTCAAACATTCACCTCAACCACAAAAGACGTTCATCTTAATGGTCAGGTGGTCGGCTCTACAACTGGGCGTTCAACCCTTCATCTTGAGCTCCACTTATTTCAGCATATGGTTTGTTCATTTCTCACTTACACGAACTTAAACCACCATAGATTTCATTTCTCTTATGTTTAAAAAAAACCATAAATACTGTTTCTTGGCTCCTCTCATGTTTAAGCTATGAATTCAGCTTATATGAATCTCAAAATCCAAGTCAAGACCACTTGAATATGATAGATTTACAAGTTTCTAATCATATTGCTGTGTAAAAGAATTTACCTCTTCAGTTTGATTTGCCGAAAAATTCTTGAACACACTTGTAGTCTTCCTTTGTTTCTAGCTCTTGTTCATCAATACCCAACATTTAACTTTTATTGTTGGACTTGCTATCGATCCTTGATCCTTGAACCAGCAAACTCTCTTTGTTTTAATTCCCTTTCTTCCTTCCTTTTATGCTCTGTTTCTCTCTTCCCTATCGCTTGCTGCTATTCCAGATTACTCTTTTTTTTTCTTTTTGCTTATCTAGCTAACTAAGGATAACTCCTCTCTTTGTCTCCATTATCCTTTCTACAGCTGTCCCACTCCATCACCACATATTTACTTCTTGTTCTATTATTATTATTATTATTATTAAAGAAGCTTAATCATGAAGCTAGCTAAGTCATGATCAAGTTATTTTTATTTTTATTTTTAAGAATGACACCTATAATAATAATTATTATTATAATACTTGTAGTAGACTCTAGAAAGTAGAACTAGGGTGTGACAATTCTCTCCATCTTAAGAAATTTCGTCCTCGAAATTTACATACCTATAAGTCAAACAAATGGGGATACTGAACACGCACGTCTTCTTCTCTTTCCCATGTAGCTTCTTCTCTAGAATGGTTACTCCATAAAACCTTAACTAATGGTATCACCTTATTCCTCAAGACTTTCTGTTCTTTCGCTAGGATCCTTATGGGCTTTTCTTCATAGGTTAAATCTTCTTTCAACTCAAATGGTTATTTTTGCAGGATGTGGGAAGGATCACTCCTATATGTTCTTAACATTGATACATGAAAAACATCATGAACTTGAGATAATTCATGCGGCAAAGCTAATCGGTAAGCAACAGGTCCAATTCTTTCAATCACTTCATATGGACCTATAAAACGAGGACTTAACTTCCCACGCTTATCGAATCGAACTATACCTTTCCACGGAGATATCTTTAAGAATACCTTATCACTTATATTAAACTCGATGTCCTTTCTTTTCAAGTCAGCATAACTCTTTTGTTTATCTTGAGCTGCTTTCAATCTACTACGGATCAAATCAATCTTATCCGTGGTCAACTGAATAATCTTTGGACCCACAAGTTTTCTTTCGCCTACTTCATTCCAACACACCGGTGTTCTACACCTTCTGCCATATAATGCTTCATAGGGTGCCATACCAAGACTTGTATGGTAACTATTGTTGTATGAAAATTCCATTAGTGGTAAATGCTTATCCCAGCTTCCTTTGAACTCCAACAAGCATGCTCTTAACATATCTTCCAAGATTTGAATGGTTCTTTCAGATTGACCATCAGTTTATGGGTGAAAGGAAGTGCTAAACTTCAATTTGGTGCCCATTACCTGTTGTAAACTAGGCCAAAATCTGGATGTAAACCTGGGATCTCTATCTGATACAATGGAAATTAGAGCACCATGAAATCTTACAACCTCATTAACATAAATTTGAGCCAACTTATCCTATGACTAATCCACTCTTATTGGTAGAAAGTGTGCCGATTTTGTTAATCTATCAACTATGACCCACACTGAGTCATGTCCTTGTTGAGTACGAGGTAGACCAGTTATAAAATCCATGGTGATATGCTCCCATTTCCATTCTGGAATAGGTAATGGTTGTAAAAGACCTGATGGAAGTTGATGTTCGGCCTTCACTTGCTAACAAGTTAAACATCTTGCTACATAGTTTGCTATATCTCTTTTCATACCGTGCCACCAATAATTTTCTTTAAGGGTGTGATACATTTTGGTACTACCTAGATGCATCGCGTATGTAGAACCATGTGCCTCTTCCATGATCTCTCTCTTCAAATCATCCACACTGGGAACACAAAGCCTATCTCGATTCGTTATTTCTTTTCATATAAAATTTCAGAGCTTAATAACGAATTTTTGCTTTGTTTTATTCATTTGGTTTAAAATTTCTTTTCATATAAAAATTGCTCCCACTAACTAATTTTTCTAGATTCGCCACTTTCATTGATCTTAAGTGATCTAATAGTATTGAACTCCTTTGATGTCTTTTCTCTGGAGTGATATTACTTCTAAAGATTTCTTTTGATTGTGACATAGCTAAATTAGTATATTGCTAGTAGTATAGCTTCATATAGATTCTTTAGCTTAGCAGGTCGACTCTTTTATCCTGTTGATAGCTTTCTTTTGGTATGTGTCTAACGCATAGATAAAAATCTGGTGTCAACAATATATTTGTGGTCGATAACAAGAGAACGACAATGTTAAGATAAAAAATAATGAGTAGAATTAAGCCGGCTAGAGTTGGCTGACCCATATGCATGCAAAAAAAAAAAAAAAAAGACATACAAAATATATGGCCTCGGATAAATCAACATATGAATCCCAGAAAAAGACACAGTGTAAGTCCAGATTCCTATGTTGGGTGTAGAGTAACTGTCATAGTTAAACATCATTCTCTTATGGAGTTCAATTACAGGATATATAATACCTTGTTTAGTATAAATGAATTCCACAAAATGAATTTTTTTGGAATTCTAAACAATATGTGTTTGTTTTAAATGAATAAGTTATAGAATTCATTTGCAATTTCATTTT
Source organism: Mallotus japonicus (assembly GCA_949634005.1). NCBI lineage: Eukaryota > Viridiplantae > Streptophyta > Magnoliopsida > Malpighiales > Euphorbiaceae > Mallotus > Mallotus japonicus. The sequence goes on along the minus strand of CATIWK010001291.1, from coordinate 1,344 downwards.
TTTAAATTTGTGAAATTTATTATAACTAGATAAAATTCTAATAAAATGATTGAAATTTACATATGAATTCCACATTTTTTGAAGCTATATTTCTAAAATGACTAAAATATTCTCATTATTTTAATTTTGAAAATAAAATTCATCCATCTCAACCTGCAACTCTTTCCACATATGTTTAAACCTGCAATGCAATTGCATCATCAATATCAACCCATAGTCATGCTACGAGCTAATTTAGACACCAATAGTCAAAATGAAATGAAATGAAATACGGGTTACCTGCTTTTTCTGGAACTGATTTCCATCTCCTTGGGCCATAAATTTTAATGACTTTAGCCAGCTTCTGATCTTCTTCTAGTGTCCATGCTCCTCTATTGGCTTCTCTTTTAGAGCTCTTGCTGCTCAATGAAGGACTAGGCATTTTATTTGTTCCCACTCAGTTAAATATCAATTTAAATATTAAATAATCACACTTTTAATAATATAATATGAAATTAAAAAAAAAGGTAAAAGCATAATCTATTTAAAAGAGTATTTTTGACCAAAATTAAAAATTAACTTGAATTCTAGATTTATACCAAATACAATATAACAAAACAAAATGAATTTCATAAATTATTCATTTAAACCAAACACACTTATTAATAAAAATTCATTTGCAAATGAATTTCATTTTGAATTCATATCCAAGTAAAATAAATTTTTTGATGGAATTAAATCAAATAAGGGCTAAAATATATATTATGTTAGAGTTTGTGAGAGGATCCTATCTGGTTTGGCTCGAAAAGTTTACATTATGATATATTTTGTTGAAATGAAAAAATGAAATTTTTTGAGAGATCTGCGGTGGTGGTAATGGAGGGATTGCACTATTTTATCAGCCCATATTTTTGGTTCACATTTCTGTTTTTATATATACATAAAAATATATTGAATTGTACTAATCTATATATCTATATATATACTATAAAGGAGGACCCGAATTCCACTGTTCATCTACAGTGCTAAGCTTGCCCTTCGATTTCATGCTTATTTACGCGATTGCCACCGTCTTTCTCATTAACTAGCTGCCCTTCATTTTTGCCTTATTTCCGTCTTTGCCACCGCCTCTTGCTTTTGTTTCAGTATGTGTAGTGCTTACTGAAAACGACACCGTTTTGACTTGCGTCCCTGTCTATTTTGGTCATATCACATGAGAAACCTTATTTTCTCTTTCTCTCCATTTGCTGTCTTCAAAGTGCCGCCGCAATACCTCTCCCTCTTCTCTTTCAAATCTCTCGAGCCTCCTCTTCTTTCTTCTCGCTTCTACCCTTTTTTGCTAAAAAAAAAAAAAACCCTTTGATG
>CATIWK010001289.1:0-14793 GCA_949634005.1 Mallotus japonicus | reverse complement strand
ATGTGTCAACAAATTTCACCGATGAACAGTATTATAATACATTGTGCTCATTTTCCATAAAAAAATTATTGAACTCGGTCAAATGTATAAATGCATGTTCAAATATTTATTTACATGCTCAAAAACTGAAAACTCTTTTTTCCCCTAAAATCTGAGAACATCACATTTGACTTCTAAAGGTGTTCTAGTCAACTCTTATGTTTGATTCCTCACCATTTACATCAGGCACCTGCAATATCAACATCAAACCAAATATAACTTGAGAACTACCATTAGAAATATCAGCATATACAAGACAACCAATCAAACAAAACACCAAAAATGAGAGATGTAACAACAAGTATTCCCAAGTATTCCCCAATTCAAATTGACATACATATACGTAACAGCAAGTTACCTCAAATACCAAATGTGTAACAGCGGTGTAACAGCAAGTTCAAATAGACATGCGTACACATATATGTATTCATTATACCAAATTTCTGGCCTTAAATGGCCCTCATGGCAAGCATTTAGAAATTAAAAAAACAAAAGCAAAGCAATGTCATGAGAGAAGCAACCAATATCAAATTCAACATAAAATGTTTATGAAAGAGGAGCAACAATAATGAAAATAACAATTTGTTCCTGAATTGGATTTGACATGAAATCAGTTCTTCCATATTGTGTCATCATAAACAACTTCAATGTGGAATTCAATGTATTGAAGTTAGAAGACATTGCACTAATTTGTTTCTCATAATGTTCCTTAAGTTCTTCCATTTTTTTCTCCATTTGTGTCTTCAAAATTTGAATTTCGATGTTTGTTCCACTACTTTCCATCAACCTAGATTGAGCTTCAACTTCAAATAATTGAGTTGTAGTTACTCCCATTCCATAACCTCTTACTTGTCCATTTTTTTCTTTTCCTTTAAACTCTGTAAAAATTTGTTTTTCCACATTACTTGTTGCTTCAGAAAATTCAGAAGTACCAACACGTTCATCCATAAGAATTTTAGCTCTTTCCTATATTCGAGAAGATAAGCATTTATTAGTTAAATGCAATATATTAAAAAACAGCAAACATATCATTTATTACACATACCATGAACTCCCTTGATTCATCATCTACAAAGCAGCCATTTTTACGCATACGAGTTAAGCCAAAAAATTCAATTTGTCCGGGCTCCCGTCCATTTTCTATTTCCTATTATAAATTGAGAAATTAATAATATACACAAGATATAGTTCCATTAGCTGAAATTCAATCAGGATATTCTTGCATTTTATTTTAAAGTAAGAAAAATGTAGAATGCATACAAATTCTTCTCTTTTTCTAGCAAAACTTTTTGATCATGTAGTATGCGGATTTTCTTTTGAAGCACGTGCTACTTTTCCTATTCGAGAGTAAAACTAATAGAACATACTGTAATTAATGCAATGTACATATAAAAATTATAAACTAACAAAATAAGCATGAAAAGGTTCATATAGTACCAAACCTGAAATTTTTCTGAAAACCAATACTGCACTAGTGCTTTCCATTGCTCAGTTTGAACTCCAGGAGGTTTAATATTGCTTACTTTTTCCATTGTAAGACCATCAACCATATATTTTCCTTTGAGATAATATTTATATTCCTTCCAACATCTTCCAGTTGTTCTCCAAATCCATTTTGTAATTCCATTAGAGGAGGGAAGGGAAAAACGTGCCTACAAAACAAACCAAAAAGTCATCAGATGAGATTCTTTTCAATGCTGGACTGAATATAAGAAAAATAGTATTCTAGCCTATTTAAGCACCCTTTTCAGTGCTGTATAAAATTATAGAATAAAGTATGACAAAATGCTGAATTTAGCTCATAGAATTAGACATTGGAAGCAGAACCTATATGATAATAACAATAATAAAGCAAGTTTAGTCTTTCAGAGAACTAAAACCCATAAATAATTTACTCACCATTGTTACTTTAAGAATGTCAGTCTTGAATGCATTAGGCATTGCCTTCCAACTTTTATAGTTCAAAGGGCAAATATTACCTCTTCTTGCAATTGTACCTAACCAACCTCCCAATATTCCTCCGCCTTTTTGAATCGGCTATCCAAATTTGTTACATTTAATTATAATTCTTTCACTAATTGGAAAGTTCCATAAATCTTTTGCTCGAGTAGGTCCTCTTTTCCTTCTAATATTACCTTGATTATCTATAACAATCATTACAACAAAAATATCAATTTTTATTTACTGATTAATCTATTTATACATCAAATAACTTTAAATAGTCAAATATGCCTAAACAAGAGATAAATATTTAAATGAAACACTATAAAATTAATGTTACCAATGATATGTAAAGTTTCCAAAAACACTTCATCCGTTGGATCTAAGATTTCAGGTAATCTTTGGGAAGCAGTTCTGTTAATTGAAGCTAGTTCTGATTGTGTTGTCTCATTTTCTGATGTAGCATGTGAGTTCTCATCCCTGAAAAATTGATTGTGTTGTTTTGTTCTAGCCATAACTTTGAAAACCTGTAATTAAATATTAAAATTAGAGTTGTTAGCTTTTTTTAGAACAAATGTTGGCATATCAAAATAAAAATAAACATACAGCAGACACCAATCTAGATAAGGCAACAAACAACCATCACCTTTAACAGACATCAATAAAAATATAAAAATAAGGTTCCTTGAACAAGTCACTGACAATCATTGCTATAGCAGAAAATGAAACAGAACATCTAAAAAATAAGGTGCCCTGAACAAGTCACTGACAATCATTTACATTACATGAAGCATCAATAAAATCATCAGCATCCTCAAATATCTGACTTTGATCAGTTGTGTTAACTTCCTCATCTAACTCTTGAGTTGTAGATTCCACCACATCTTCCCTTGCTCTTTTCTTTGAAGACTTAGATTTTTTTTCCATATGTGAATTTCAAGCCTTCCATTTGCCTTAAAACATCAACACCGGATAGAGGACTTGGTGCAAGTTGTAACTCTTTAGTGCCATCAAATTGATCCTTTTGATGCCTAAAAGGATGGTTTATGTCTAACCATCGACGATCACCCATATAGCAAAACTTTCCTCCGTTATACAACTAATGAGAATCCGTTGCATTTCCACAACTTGGACAAGCAACACGCCCTCTAGTGCTCCATCCGGATAAATTAGCATATGCCAGAAAATCATTAAGGGTCCATAAAAGAGCAGCCCTCATTTTGAATTTTTGTTTGCTAAAAGCATCATAGGTCTCAACACCTTCCCATAATTTTTTCAACTCCTCTATTAAAGGCTCCAAATAGACATCAATGTCATTACCTGGACCTTTTTCACTTGGAATGATCATAGATAAAATTAAAGATGATTGTTTCATGCACAACCATGGAGGCAAGTTATATGGAATCAATAAAACCAGCCAGGTACTATAGGTGGAACTCATGGTACGAAAAGGATTAAACCCATCACTAGCAAGACCAAGCCTAAAATTGCATGGGTCTGAAGCAAAATTCGTATGTTTATCATCAAAAGATCTCCATGCTAGTGCATCAGCTGGGTGTCTTAACTTTCCATCCTTGGTACGACTATCATTATGCCATCTCATTGAGCATGCTATCTCGGATGACACATATAGTCGTCTTAACCGAGGTATTAAAGGAAAATACTGCAGTACCTTTGCTGGTTTTTTCTTCCTTTGTATAGTACCTTCATCAATATTTTCATTATCTTTATTTTCATTATTTATCATCCATCGAGAGGAACCACAAACATGACAAGATTCTTGATTTATCCTAGCACCCCAATATAACATGCAATCATTAGGGCAAGCATGAATCTTCTCATATCCAAGACCTAATTCCTTAATCAATTTCTTTGCTTCGTAGTAGGATGACAGCAATGAAATGCCTTTTGGAAATGCTTCATTCAATAATTGAAGCAACATAGTAAAACTTTGTCCCGATAATCCATTCATCACTTTAAAGTGATATAGTCGAAGAAGAAAAGATAATTTTGAAAATTTCTCACACCCTGGATAAAGTTCTTGATTAGAATCTTGAACTAAAACATTGTATGGACTTGTATTATCATCAGCTACTCTTGTGGCTTCTTGACTTTCCCTTATTTCTCCTAGATCACTCAATTCTAAAGCAGCTTTTAACAATTCCCTCATATCAGCAATCCCCAATTTATTTCCTTCTGAAGGACTATCTCTCGGTGTATTACTAGAATCAACATCAAAAGAATCTTCTAAAATATCATTTGAAGATGATGAAATAGATTCTCCATGTAAAATCCATTCTCTATAACCTAATAAAAAACCATTACACACCACATGGTCTTGAACAATATCAGGTCAAACAACTTAGCATTACGACATTTCCGACACTGGCAGTAGATCATCCCATTCACTGAAGCTTTATCAACAGTAAATTTTACAAAATTGACAACTCCATTAAGATACTCTACACTAGTTTGTGACTTGTCTAACTAACTTTTATCCATTTGACAAACTAGTGGATGATTACCTATATCAACAACAAAAAAATACTAATAAACAAGGAAAATAAATACAAACTCCTAAATATATAGACTAAAAACAATGCTAATAAGAAATAAATTAATTCATGTAAGCAATGGGCCTAATTTAGACGAACATGATAGTGCAGAATTTCATTGCTACTAATCAAACAAATATAATATGTGTTTACATTAATGATCACTGTCATCTTCTAACACATTTACTTTGTGCCCAATCTGCACAAAATAACCAAATACACCATGTAACTAACCAGCTCAGCCAGCACAGAAATGGTATGGCAGGCTAGCACATTTTCTATCACCTAGAATAAAGGGGCATGTTTGAACATCTAAATGATTATTGACCTGCTAATATGTAGCTATACATGTACCTCAATCTACATATGTGCTAATTCTAACAACGGTTGAGTAAATGTAATCACAACCGCCACATGTAAATATATTTATGCTTCTCTTACTTGTGATCAATATGTTTCATTATAATTTCACAAAACGCTTATTATGAATTAATTACCAGCTACAGTATCAGCAAAGACTTAGCTAAACAAATCTTTAACCAGTTAATTATTCTATAATTTACTACAGAGATGGAGATTTGTACACTTAATATTAGAAGTATATTTTAGATTCATATTTTATGAAATTGAATGTAAGATTCATATTTTTATATATTTTTAATTTTACTTTAAATATTTAATTATTAAAATTTAAAATTTTTAAAATTAATATTTCTATTTATAATATTTTTTTCATTTGTAAGTACTAAAAAATCAGTATTTTAGTGAAAATGAAATTATAATAAAAATATTTTAAAATTTTAGTTAATATTTTAAACCTAATTTTACGTATAAATTATTATGTAATTTCGGTCAATTGATTTTAAATATTGTATATCATCACAAAATTTAGAAAAAAATTATTAATAATACAAAATTTTGCTCAATAAAATAAATTTATCTTTTTCATAAGATGCATAACTTGTTTGAATAAGTAATAAAAAGTGCAAGGAAAAAAATATCATTGATAAAAAATAAAAATTAAGTTAATAATAATTATATCATTTATATTCCATATATATATTAAATATGAAGTGCAAGTATTAATGAACAGAGTGTAAAAATGGGTGAAACTCCTCTTTCTTAATTCAAAAAGAAATGTTAATCATAAATATATAAATTTCATTGTATTTGTTTGTTTCCTCTCATATATTTCTATCATAAATATATATATATGTCATTCCATCTTTCACATATCTTTTTTATCCAACATGACATGAATTACTGAATTTGTACTTAGGAATACCAATATTCTGGAAACTGCATATATTAAGGGTGTGTTTGATATAAATAAATTTTATAAAATTTTATGAAATTTATTTGTAAATTTCAGTTTTTAAATTTGCACAAAATAACCAAATACATTTAATGAGGATTATAGATGTTTATCTATAGGAAAGAGGTAAAGTACACTGCAGTGAGACAGCAAAGCTCATAATTTCGTGATATCAACAAGCAGCAATCTTGAGTAAATAAGGAGCAGTAAAGTTAGCTTTTTATTCACTTGATCGATTTAGCTTTAGTGCTTTCCAATTGTAAACCCGTGATAAAAAAAAATTGGATTCCTTACAGATCAAACAAAAAAAATTGACATTCTATTCCAAGAATTGTGTTATGTTTTCAACTTCTGAACCAAATGTGGCCTAAAAAGAGAAGAAAATACTAGGAAGCTAAAAGGGAAATAACTAAGAAGAAAGGATGAAAGCAAAAGTTTAAACTGCATGTAAAATGCACTAACCACAGAATGTTGCCAGAAAAGGCGTAGTTCAAGGTTCAAAATGCCTACAACTCAACATATGGAGATCCTTTAAGGACAACATATAATAGCATTAAAAACAACAAAAACAACTAAATGTGGACTTTGAAGACATGTGACAGAAATTTGAGTGCAATGATTTGGCAAGCTAAAACCTGACAGCATAAATAATTTGCACTGTGACATAGGTTACCATAAAAGACTCAAGTTTAAATCAATCCTACTCAAAATAAAATTAAAAACAACTTTACAATACATGTCTTAGTAATTAAAATTAAAAACCTAACTCCACTATCCTAAGAATAGGGAAAATGTTCACATAATTCAGCTTATCATTTCGAAAGAAAAAATCAATTTCAAAAATTAAAAAGTAAGGCTTAATGCAACAATATATAGGGAGAAAAACAACATAAAAAGATTAACCAAAATCTTACAATTTTAAACCACCTTGGAATAAGCTTGAACTCTCGATCGTATCCACCCTAGGTCCTGCAATATTGCATGAACCCTAAAAGATAAGAATAGTAAAACAATAATCACTTAAACATAAAATAAATAAAAAAATCAATGAATGTATAAATTTACTTGAAGATTTGATGATAGTCCTCTACAGAAGGAGAAGAAGGATTTGAATTTGAATTGTGAAATGAAAAAGAGATGTGAAGAATTTGAATTCAATCTCCAAATAAAACCCTAAACCCTTTCATCTTTGATTTTCTTTGTAAATTGGCTCAATGAAAAACTAGACACAGACGGAGAGAAAAATTGAAAAACAGAAAAAATGAAAAACAGAAGAAATGAAAAGCATATGATAGTCCTCTACGTGATATGGTTTTCTAATGATAGGGAAAATGAGCCAAATATAATTTAGTTTTATTATTAAATGGGCTGAGCCCAAAAAATAAAACTAACATGACCATAAATCACTTTAACAAGTGTGGTTATAATTTATAACAAAAATTATTATTTTTATTATCAAATAAATATCTATACCACTATTTAAATAGTGGTTAGACAATAAATTTAACCACTCTTTTTGAAATGTGGTTAATTTTTTATTTATTCAAAGTTTTAACCACACTTAAATAAAAAGTGGTGAAATAAAAGTGGCTATAGATCAATTTTTTTGTAGTGGTTTATGCTGATGCTGATGCTAATGTATTCGTCCCAAAGAATATTCGGATTATGAATCCCATACCATTCAATGGGGTTAATTTCCGTAATTTTCACTGTTTTAATAACTAAATTTCACTAATTTTTGGTAGATTGTTCTGATTATTATTTTTGTGCTTTCTGTGAATTTCGTAGTAAGTGAATGAAGCATAATTTTTTGAGATGGCTTTTATATAGTAATTCAAATGGTGAATTTTTTTTGTTAATGTATATGTTTTTATCAAGGAAGTGAAATAGCTAATATATCATATAGGCTTTTAGTTGGATTGAGTGTATGTATGTTATTTAGAATTATTTATTTATTTATTTACTTAGGATGCATTTGTTTGGTAAAAAAATAAGGGTTTGAATCGGAATCGGAATGGATGATTCTGATCACTAATGTTTGGTTGGCTAAAATTAGTATGGGAATGGAAATGTGATTCTTTATCAATAGGAATCATCATTCTCCTTCTATTATTAAGGAATAATTTTTGATTCCCTTGAGAATTAAAGTCAAATTAATTATAAATTGATCAAATGTTTAAATATTAATATTTATTTTTTAAAATTTATAAATAATGCATATAAATTAATAAAAATATGTGTGAAATGTTTGAATAAAAAATATTTATCAAAAATAAATAATTTTTTAAAATTATAATAATATTTTAATAAATAAATATTTCATAATAGATAATTATAAGGGGAATTCTAAGGTAACTTTGTTTTTTTTATTTACTTTGTTTTCACTTTGCTTTTATCACTATTGGGTGAGAGTGTGTTAAATAGTCCAATGGTGGTTATTAACAAAGTAAAATTTACTTTGTAAAAAATAAAATAACCATAGACTACACCTAATTATAATATCAATTTTTTTTAGAAAATTATAATATCAATTTTTAATATATAAAAATAATTACAATGTTAATTTTTTATATATGAAAAATAGTTACAAAAATATTTTTTATAAAAGAAAGGTTAGTTGTTAAATGATGTTGATTTTTATTTCCATTCTCATTCTTAATTTAAAGAAAAAAATATTTTCTTCAAATTTTAATTCACTTTTCCATTCGTTCCCATTCTGATTCCGATCCTAATTTTGATTACGGAATACGAACTAAATGTCTCCTTAGTATTTATAAGTTGTTTTGATGGTATGTTTATAGTGAACAAGATAATTACGAGGTGGTAAGGAAGGTTAGGAGAGGGAAATATAGTGAAGTTTTTGAGGGAGTCCACTGTACAGATAATGAAAAGTACTGTGTCATCAAGATTCTTAAACCTGTGATGAAGAAGAAGAATGTGAGTCTTGTATATCAGTGACTTTTTTTTAATGTACATATATTATTATTATTTATACATAGGGGTCATCATCTTAACTTTCATCCAATCAAATGAAGGAGGAGGAATTTCACATCTTACAAAAACTTGACTAGGAGCAATTATAGCCAATTTATTGGAAGTTAGTGCTTACTTTATTCAAAGTTAGCGCTTGCTTAAATTATGGCCAAATCATTGCAGGGTAAAACTATGCAGATAGAATCTATTTATCTTTTTTTTTTGATAGAAAGAATATTTAGGTCAATTTAAATGGAGATTAAAGACTATTCATATAAAACTATAAAAGTACAATACCAATAATATCCTTTCTAGATAGTGGTGAGTGATTCATTAAATAAACACATAACCTTTTCCCAATTAATTAAACTAGCATTTAACTATTTGTACCCTTCTCAAGTGTTCATTGGTGATGTGGCACTCTAGGTCCCACCACTTGTGAGGTGATTCCTATATATCCCTTTCCCGTAAAAATATATGTTGCCACACTACTTTTTTTTTTCAATTTTAAATGAATAAAGGTGCATTTATGCCCCTAATGTTTACCTCATGGAGTGGATAACCTCTTGATGTATTTTTTGGACCGAAAGAACACAAAATTAATCTTTTTAGGAGATCTAAGCCCATAGTTTTAACAACAGTTAATATCTCTGTTAGCTCCATCTAACGTGACCATCTTTTATCAAAAGGAAACAAAAAAAAAAGAGCTGTTGACGTCCACTCATCACCAAAACTCAACTCTATCACAGCCATCCATTTGCATCATCATCATGTATCTCTCTCATGAAAACATCTCCTCCTCCTCCTCCTCCAACAATAACCCCGCATCATCACTCTGCTCCACGCTCTCTTTACCTGCGCTCCCGAACACTCCTCAGGCGAACTCTACTCTCGCCACAACCGATAATGCTGAGTCTGACACTGATGCACTGCAACTTTCTCTGCTCTTTTCTCTCTCAACAAAAACCTTAGCGGATAACGACATCGATGGTAATGGAGAAGGAGGCGATACTACTAGTGAGTGAGGTTCCTTAGTCACCGTTACAGTTATCGTTGTCGCTTCACTGCATGTTGATGCTGTAGGAGACGTGATCTCCTTATATAACTCTTGCATTACCTCTTCTATCATCTCCTTGTTGATGGCAAACTCGGATTCGATGTTGATCACAAACTCAGATTCTTGAAGGCTCTTTGATCTTTGTTTCTTTGTATTAGATAACCTCAAGTTCTTGAATGTTTCTTTAAACAACTTTTTTGGAAATATACATTATAATAATTCTAACAAATTTGGAAAATCTTTGTTCATGGTGATAAGATCAATTTCACTACCTTAAAAACCCTAGTTAACAACCCTATTAACCTACGTTCAAAGCAAATCACACCTCAAAGCAATATCATTTTTCATCATGTCCATTGTTATTTGTGCCTTTTGCATGCATAGAAGAAGAAAGATTGCTACAAGAAACAAATAGGCAATCTCAACACCAATCTAATTCCCATTCAAGTTTCATTTCAAGTTATATTCAAGGAAACTATTGTTAGTAGCAGAGCAAAAACTTATGCAAAGACGTCTTGTTGTTAGTTTCATTTCAATTTTTATGGAGGATCTTACTCCTACTATTGGTACTCTAATTCTTACCTAGCTTCTGTAGTTTTACTGTTTCTTGTTTCTTTTCTATTTATTGTTTTATAGATTTTGAACTTGCAAGCTATTTATAATGTCTTTAGATCTCTCTTGAGTTGAAACATGATGCCAAGTATGATGTTTTTAATGGGTTTAGCTCATATCATTAAAGAAATGTCCATCTATGCAGAGTTGTATGAATGTTGCATTTAGTATGGATAAACTGATACAGTTGGAAAGTAGAATTTGCCTAATGTGATTATATATGATGTCAAGGTGTGGATTTTAAGATGGTAGCAGAGCAGTAATGCCATTCTCTTGTACAACAACGTCGTTATGGTAGCAGAGCAACAACACCAAGAATCGTGGTTGCAAAGGTGGGTTTAATGTGGTGGTGGTGGTGGGTTGTTAGATGAAATGTAAAAGGAGGTGGAGGTATGTGGCATGGTGGTAGCCATGCCATTGCATTTTTTTTTTCTGAATACAATACTAGTCATTTGCCACGTAGGATGTATTTAACAGAGTTGAGACCTGTCGTCATAGTAGGGGCTTATATCTCTTAAAAAGTTGATTTTGTGCCTTTTTGGTCCAAAAAAATATAAAGGCCATATCCGCTCCTCGGGGTAAACATTAAGGGCTTAAATGGACCTTTACCCATGTTAAATTAACCAAATACTAACTTTTGGCTTGTTAATAAAGACTAGAAAGCAGGTATGAGGCTAATTTTTAATTTTACCTTCATAAATATTTTTAAATAAATTTATTGTTTTAATTACTTTAGTATTATTTTAAATATTAATATTATATTAAAATTTAATGGCAAAATTATTTTATATATAAACTATAACAAATGTAATTAAATGACTATTTTAAAAATATTATATATTTAATCTAAAAATATTTTTACTATAATAAAATCTTTATATATATGCAAACTTAATTTATTATAAGTTTATTTTAAATATTAATATCATATTAAATTTTAATGGTAAAATTATTTATATATAAATATAAAAATATAATTAATTGGTTATTTTTAAAAATACTGTAAATTTATTTTAGAAATTATTTTTATGTATAATAAAATTAATAAATTTTTGTAAACTTAATTTATTTTAAGTTTATTATAGTTAATTAAATGTCAATTATACTTTAGATATTTATATTAATTTAACATTAAATTATACATTTTTAAAAATATTAAAATATAAAATTTATAATATTTAAGGTATTTAAATGTTACAAAAACTATAAAATTAATTTTATTATAAATTAAATCACAGAAAAGAAATTATATTTCCCCTTATTTATACGTAGAGGCATATTATTACAAGAATATTGTAAGTAATTAATTAATTAATTTAGAGGTAATAATTTTTTAATTAAAAATGAATATATTTATGTGCTTGTGCATGCATGTCTTCTTCATACTTTTATTTTTTATGAAGTTTTTGTTCAATAACAGTACCCCAACACATAAACATATCCATTTTTATAATACTAATAAATTATGCTAGTGAAGTAATTTCTAGCATAGATTATGTTTGTTAATTTTTGACTGATTAATTATAAATTATAGATTATTATGGGAATGCTCTGATGGCTCTAGGGTTTTTTCTTCATGATGATGGAACGTGACAATTTTGATCATCAGGAGATCGGAGCTGTCTTTGCGGATGATGTTTATCCTAGCTGTTCTGATCTCTTCTCAATCAAACCTTTGTCCAAGCCTTCGTTTGCTGCCATTACAGCCAGGAATATTAAGATTCCTGACTAGTCTATTCCCGCAGTTATTCAGACAGACAGTCATAAGGTCTTTTGTACGAACAAACATGGTGTTTTCCAAGCTGTCAAAATCAATTCAGAAATTTATAAAAAACGTCTGGCACTTTGTCAGAATTCTCTTATTGCTAGGGTGGTTCTGGGTAAAGGCGATTCACCATGGGAATTGATTAAACTTAAAGACAAACTTTCTTCCTTATGGAATCTGAATTCACATTGGAGGTTAATTTCTTTAGGACGCGATTTTTTCCATGTCCTTCTATCCACCGCCCAAGACAAAGACGCTATTTGGAGTCGCGGTTCTCTTAATTTAAAACATGGTATCCTCCGTTTACAGCGATGGACTCCCAGCTTTGATCCTTATAAGGAGAAAACCACCACCACTCAGCTATGGGTTCAATTTTATTGCCTTCCATGGGAGCTCTAGGACCCGCAAATCCTTTTAGATATAGGACGTAATATCGGTACTCCCCTCCGTATTGATCGTGCTACTTTAGACGGTGATTATGGGCATTTTGCAAGGATTCTAATCGATGTTGATCTCTCTTCTCCTTTACATCATCAAATTCTTTTGGATTGTGAAGGTGTCTTGTTTGATATTGATATCAACTATGAAAACTTGCTGCTTTTCTGCACAACCTGTCACTCTATCGGATATGATGCTGCTTCTTACCGTGTTAACAAACCTCATGTTGTTGTTAAAGAGGTAAAGTCGCATGCTGATACTACTTCTTGTGCTCCCTCGAGAGGTCGTTCACATACCCGTATCTCGTAAGGTTTGAAAACCAAAGCTAAACCCTGACGCCCCAATTACAATAGCAAACGCTTTTGACAGATTACAATATGACACTGCTCCGATTCAGGATCCTGCTATTCTGACTCTGGAAAAAGCTTCCTCTTCAATTAACGATGATGTAAGATCTTCTCAAACTCCCGCTCGCAATTCCGGTGAAGTAGAGGTCACTCTCGCTGATCCAATTATGGATATTCCAGCTAGCAGTACTATGGCCCTTGCTCAGATTGACGATAATGTGGTTTTGAATTCCAATGTTTCTGGTGAAATTACTGATCTTGCAAAGGAGGATGCCCTAAAAGAATTATCTCTAGCAAGTAAACAGACTTGGGCAGATGCTGTAGACGATGAAGGTCCTTGGGAAACTGTTATTAAGAAAAAGACTCCTAAAAAAAAAGTACAGTAGTCACTCTAACTGGTAATAAGCTTGTAACTCGGGCTTCTTCTTCTTGTACTTCTCAATGAATATTCTCTTCTGGAATTGTAGGGCCCTTGGTAATATTGGCACCCAATGTACCTTGTTCAACATGTGTAGGTCTCATAATTTTGTTTTTTATGTCTTGTTGAACCCAAAATTCTTTTTGATTCCATCAATAGCAATTTTTGGAAATTCGCTAGGCATGTCCTTTGTTGCTCATAATGACGTTGAGTTTCCTTCTCTTTGGATTTTAGTATCTAACAAGATTGGAGCAGGTAATGTCTCTATTTTTGCTTGCTCAGACTAGCATAGTACGATGAAATTTTTGTATATGGGATTGCATCACTATGTCAGCTGTGTTTACGCCAATGTTCTTGCTTTGGGCCATCGTCGCCTTTGGAATGATCTTCATACAGTGTCTTCCCTTATTGATTCTAATTGGACTGTTGTAGGGGATTTTAATGCTTGTTTTGGTGCTCATGAGAAATCCGGCCTTCCTCCTCCTAATCATTTTTGCTCAGAATTTATTACGACTATCTATAATTGTTCTTTAACTTGTTTGGATACTCGTGGCCCTCTATTCACATGGACAAATAATCGTAGAGGTGCTCATCGGGTGGAGATCTGGTTGGATAGAGCTTTCATAAATAATTTTACTTTGCAAAATTGGATCTCTATAGAATGCCATGCTCTTACGCGCCACCACTCTGATCATAATCCCATTACTATTTATTGCCGCCAAATACCACCTCCTCATCATCCTTTTAGATTTATGTCTGTTCTAGCGCTTTGGTAGGACATCCAATGTTTGTTTTGATGAAGAAATTAAAATCTTTGCGTGGTTTTCTTCGTACTTGGAATAGAGAAATTTTTTGTGATGTTAATGTGTTTATTGCTTCAGCAAATTAAGAACTTCTTTCTATTCAATCAAAAATTGAATCTTCAGGATTCTCAGATGCTCTTCACTCCCATGAGATGGAGGCCCACTCTCGGCTTTTTGTCAACCAACATATCATAAGGAAGTCATGCTTAAATATCAAAGCAGAATTAAAAGGCTCAAAGATGGTGATCGTAATTCCTCTTTTTATCATAATTTATTGTCTCATAGGAGACCTCAGGCAGGTATTTATCAACTCATGATTAATGGGGTTCTCTCTTTTGACTTTGTTTGTATTCAGCAGCATATTATTGATTTATTTGCAGAGCTTTTTAGGGCAATTTACCAAAATATGGTAAAAAAAAATTTTATTTCCTAATTTATGGTGGTTTTCAAAAAAATTCCCGTTTTTATGGTAAAAAAAAATTTTATTTCCCATTTTGTGGTCCTTTTTGCTGAGTCAGCAGGAGAGAGGA